>JAPYZC010001955.1:0-16427 GCA_030522665.1 Ichneumoninae sp. A BG-2022a | reverse complement strand
AAAAAAAAAAAAAAAAAAAATGCGCAAGGAAGAATGGGCTGGGAGGGTGGCTTTGGGCCTCGCATCGGTCATTCGCCGATCCGCAGGTCCCGTCACCGTCGGACCAGGACGACGCCCACTTCTGGGTGCCTTTCTCACTCGAGAGTCGCACAGGTCACGGCTCCGAGCGATTGCGGTTTTTGCTCGATGATGACGGTCATGAAGAGCGCATGGCTTTTTGGACCTTGAAGTGGCACCCGTGACACAGTGGGGGATAATGGGGCTCACCTGCAGATTTCCCATTTCTCGGTCGAATAAATATAAATCGATTAAAACTTTTCTCTGTTGGCCAAGGGTCAAAGAGAACATTCAACTCATTTCTTTTTATCTGAGGCTTTATGACCATTTCCGGTCAGAAGCTCATTCTCAGGTGAAGCGATTATCGGTTCAGCTTTATCGACAAAAAGATAGCAAAAAATGAAACTGAAATGATGTTTACAAGTTTACGAGCATGTGTTATAAGTGATATAATAACGGGGTAGTGGGGCTCACCTGTAGAATTCGTATTTCTAGGTCGAATAAATATAAATCGATTAAAACTTTTGTCTATTGGCCAAGGGTCAAAGAGAACATTCTACTCATTTCTTTTTCTCTGAGGCTTTATGATCATTTCCGGTCAGAAGCTAATTCTCGGGTGAAGCGATTATCGGTTCAGCTTTACCCACAAAAAGATAGCTAAAAATGAAACTAAAATTATGTTTACAAGTTTTTGAGTATGTGTTATAAGTGACATTATAAAGGGATAATGAGGCTCATGTGTAGAATTCGCATTTCTAGGTCGAATAAATATAAATCGATTGTAACTTTTCTCTATTTTCGAAGGCTCAAAGAGAACCTTTGACTCAATTTTTTTGTGAAATGAATAGGGGAGTTAATTTTTCTGAGGCTTTATGACCATTTCCGGTCAAAAGCTCATTCTGGGGTGAAGCGATTATCGGTTCCGCTTCACCCAAGAAAGATAGCAAAAAATGGAACTAAAATGATGTTTCCACGTTTACGAGCATGTGTTATAAGTGACATAATAACGGGATAGTGGGGCTCACCTGCAGAATTCCCACTTCTCGGTCGAATTAAAATAGATCGATTAAAACTTTTCTCTATTAGGGAAGGGTCAAAGAGAACCTTTAAATCAGTTTTTTTTTAAAGAAAGAGTGGAGTTGATTTTTATCTGGGGCTTTATGACCATTTCCGGTCAGAAGTTAATTCTCAGGTGAAGTGAATATCGGTTCTACTTCATCCAAGAAAGATAACAAAAATAATGATTTTTACAAATTTATGAGTATGTGTTATAAATGACATAATAAAAGGATAATGGGGCTCAGCTGCAGAATTCCCATTTCTTGATCGAATAAATTATAAATCGATTAAAACTTTTCTCTATTAGCGAAGGGTCAAAGAGAACCATCAACTCAGTTTTTTCTTTTGTGAAAAAGAAGAGTGGAGTTAATTTTTATTTGGGGCTTGACGACCGTTTCCGGTCAGAAGCTAATTCTCAGATGAAGCGATTATCGGTTCCGCTTCACCCCAGAAAGAGAAAAAATAAACCGAAAATTATAATGCTTGAGAAAAATAATTACAGTTATCAACAAGATTCGAGTATGCTGGAGTTTCAACTCGTTTCATGCTCGCAAATTTGCATCTCTATAATAATAATAATAACAATATCCGTATATATATTTACAATCCGATATTAACATCTACGATACGACTATAAAATAGGCAAAAAAAAGTGGTGAATATATTCATCGACTTGCTGAAACTTATGGACCACATTCACACCTCTTACCCGAATCTATACGGCACCTTAAAAACAATCCGCCCCAGAGCCGATACCTCGATAAATCAAGGCAAACAATGTTTTATTAAAATTTCACGCGCAATTCGTTCGCGACACGTGAGCGCCCGATTACTTAATTATTCCCCAACCAGCTGGATGTCGTTGACGGGAATTTCGTCGGGCTCGTGGGGCAAACATGTTACGAAGAGGGATGGTCCATTATAGTGCGCGGAGGTCTACGGTTACTCGATGCTCGATAGAATGTCCAGCTCGGAGCGATAGTCGAGTAATTATCGTTTTCTCCGTCGAGCCATGTATCATTATATCCGAAATTCGGGCCTCGAAGAGGAGTCGACTCCTCTCCGGTCTCTCCCCGCGCGGTTCACCCTCCGAGCCTCCCGTACAAGGCGGTAATCCAATCGATTACGTTCTCCTCTCTCGAGGTAATAACGGCGATACAGTGAGGATAATAACGACCGATGGTGAATCGGTTCGGCTCCGTACACTACGCTACAAACATAACGACCGGGATAAATATAATGATAGTAATCCAGTTCAACGATGTCTTTATTATCGGCTCTAATGAGCCCGTAAAGGATTTCCAAAGCCCCTGCGTTCGTCGACGACGCGCCACCCCATCTCCGAAATCATTTTTCATACCGAATCGGAGATCAAGAATCATCCCAATTTACATTACGTTACACCGGAAGCCGACCGTTGTAACTGGTACGGAGACTGGTACGGAAGCGTACCAGTCTCCGAACACTGCACACAGAAAAATAATTTATTTGTCGGGCACCCGCAAATAAAAATTTATTTGCTTTAAGTAAAATTTTAATTTTATCAAAAAATATTTTACTTAAACCAAATAAATGTTTATTTGCGGGTGCCCGACAAATAAATTATTTTTCTGGGTGTCAAGCAAATGTTGCCCAAAATGAAGAAATTACGAATTCGAAATAAAACGAATTCGCTAAGGATTGGCGTAATCTTGTTAAGTCTATGACGCTTTGCCCAGAGATCGGTGTTTCTACAGAGTAATCACTAATCTCCGAGAAAAATGCCTCCACGATCCGATACACCAGCTAGCGCGCGGTTAGGCGGTCACCCATCCAACTAGCGATCCCGCGCGGTATTGCTTGACTTTGGGGATCGCCAGAGCTACGCACCAACCGCGCACCTATCCCTGTCAGTCGGTGATTGGTGATCCGTTGACTTCCCTCGTTGTTTCGTAAATTTGCAAAAAAAAAATAAAAACGATACCACATGACACTAATTGATGGATGCACTGAGAGAAGGATCTAGTAAAAACTACCGATCATCTACAAAAAATTACCATAGCACATGGTAGAGCACCAGGACGCCACCTGCGACGGAAAGTCTCAGATTTTCCAACAATTTTTAGGTGTCGCCCTACTAATATGTGCTATGGTAATTTTTCTTAGATGATCGGTAATTTTTTTTTAGATCGGTATTTTTTTTTTTTAGATGATCGGTAATTTTTACTAGGTCCCTATACTCTCAGTGTGCGAAAAATGCTTACAAATACAAATACAAATTCCTACCATAGGTGGCGCCCTAGTTCCCCACTACAATGTTCTATGGTGATATCTCTCGATCGATATGGTAATTTTTCTTAGATGATCGGTAATTTGTACTAGATTCTTCTCTCA
Source organism: Ichneumoninae sp. A BG-2022a (assembly GCA_030522665.1). Taxonomy (NCBI): domain Eukaryota; kingdom Metazoa; phylum Arthropoda; class Insecta; order Hymenoptera; family Ichneumonidae; species Ichneumoninae sp. A BG-2022a. The sequence continues at coordinate 12,938 of JAPYZC010001955.1, read as the reverse complement.
GCGTTCTTGTAGAAAAGTAGATCATCCAAACATTCGATTAGTCGCAGTCACATATGCAAAAACTTCGTCCTACCTTGAGAAACGTCCGGTTATTGGGGCGTTTTACCTTAACGACTTCCGTATGGAAACGCTTACCGGATTCCCGAGAATTCAAAGTCTTTTTTTCCCCATCCCACGTCCTTCGAGCGCAAAGGCCCGCGATGATTTTTCGGTCGGGGGGATGAAGACGAAGGGAGCGAAAAAGAAAAAAAAAGAAGAAACCAAACGGTAGAGTTTTGTGCCGGTTAGTCACGCTCGGTGGCGAGGCGTATTTCCAGACCCTCGATCGTCCTTCATCTTAATTTTTTTCTTATTTTTTTTTTTCAGTGCGTGTGCAGTTGCTCCCGCTCCAACTCCAGCGAGGCTGGAACACGTGCAAGCGGAGAGGAGGAAAAAAAAAGTGGATCCCTCGAAGAGCACACGTTTCTCTTCACGGGGCGCTCCGTCGTCATCGGCGCAGTCTCTTCCAGCGGGTACGTCGTCTCGCGTTCCTCGAGATCAGCGGCGGGCCCGGCCGAGGGTTACGGAGGTGAAAAGAGACCTGTAACGGTCGTAGGAGGAGTCGTGGGAAAGTGGTCGTCGAATGTGGATTTCGTTGAGTTTTTCGGCTCGGCGAGAGACACGGGTCGGCTCATTGTCCGACACACGACCAGTCGCCAGCCCGAGGGGTGCTTCACTCTCTCGCTGTGCCCTCTGTAGAACCGGGGTATCTCGATGTCGCCGCTGGGCGGCACTGGAGGGAAAACTTCACCCTCCTGCAGACGAGGACAAACTCGCGAGCCCCCGCTCGCACACTCGTAACATTCCTGGCCTCGATACATGTAACGGAAGGGAAACCGTTTTTCCTCGGCGGAGAGCGAGGTGGTTTTTGGTTCATTGTGTACAACCGGGTATTTGTACGGTGCACGAGGTTCGAGATCCGAGATCCTCGATTCTCGTACGATTAAATCCGGATTTATAATCGGGAAGAACCATTCGTCATTCTCGATCGACCTGAGATCGAGATCGCTCCTTCCTCGATCGTGGTTCTTCGCTATTGTCATTAAGATTTTGTACCTCGAGGATCGTCTTTCGGGGATGGACGGGGAGGTTCCGGCTGTGGAATTTCTTTTGTGGAGTGGACGAGGCTGAGGACGCTGGGGTTCGGGAACTGTGGCAAGCTCTGGTGGTGAATGACACAATATTTGGGGACGATCGGGTTCGATGTTACTCGGATTGAGGAGTGGATGTTAGGATCATTTTCTGATCGGGATTTTTTTTTAAAGGGGTTTGATTTAGGGAATTTCAATTTAGTTACCTGAGATTTTTCGAGATGGAAATTTCACAATGTTGGTATCGTACTGGCATAAAATCTGCCACTTTCCATGCGTCGATTGAGATGGTAATAATATACGTTAAACAGTAATCTAAGTGAAGAATTCATAAGCAACATTTTATGTATCGAAAACTGCAATTGGCCCGTCGATAAGAATTGCTAGGAATTGCAATTCTTATCGACGCGCCAACTGCAGCTTTCAATACATAAGATGTACCCATAAAAAAAAATTATTTTACGGTCACCGTTTATTAAAAGTAAGTAAAATATTTATTTGATTTAAATACATATTTATTTCACTCGGTGCGTAAAATGCGGTTTTACGCACGCTGCGCGTGCGTACAACCTCATTTTCACACCTTGTGAAATAAAATTTCGTGCATAAAACGTTTTCTGACGAGTGTGTGTTTGCAACACTCGCCTTCGGCTCGTGTAGCAAACTCACACTCGTCAGAAAAAGTTTTATCGCACTAGTATCGTAATGTAGTATTACTTAATCTTAATAAACGGTTGCCGGCAAATAATTTTTTTTTCTGGTTGTGTTGCTCGTGAATAGGGAACCATAACGTGATAAACCTGCCACTAATAGCAGCCATGCCACAAATAGGAGCATTTACCTCATCCGATTCGATGTTTTCATTGAGATTCGATTGTTCATTGAGAAAAACAGTCTTAACATTTTAAAAACAACCCACAAAAATTCTTTAAGATCTAATAATGCAATAATCATTTGCACCCAGAAAAAAATATTATTTTTCGGCCACTGTTTATTAAGATCAAGTAAAATATTTATTTGATTTAAATAAATATTTAATTAAATTAAGTAAACAGTTACTTAAATGAAATAAATATTTATTTAAAACAAATAAATATTTTACTTGATCTTAATAAACAGTGGACGTCAAATAATTTTTTTTCTGGATGTGGTAAATCCAAAAAAAGATTTGCACATTTCGCTTCTATTAACACGATAACAACCGCCGAACAATTTTTTGTTGCCCTCTCGTTGATACAGTCTTTCCAAAAGTACGTCGATGATAACGACGATCCGTCTACCCTTAAAAGGTAATGAGCTTTATCGTCCTCGCGGCCGTGAGAACGTCGTACAGACCTAGCGAGATATCCGTGTAAATTCGATTGACCGACGAATCGGGCGTCGTAGTTTCGAGGCTGGATAAATACCAAATCTCATTTCATCGAGGTTTATAATGCCTCGGATATTTTCCCATTGTCCGCGTCGATGCCCAACGCATAATGTAGGCCACGCGACTCCGTCGCATGCATTGCCGGTTAATACCCGTGAGGGTCCCCGAAAACCCGCCGCAAACATCGGCGAGGGCTGGTCGTGTAGGGAGAGAGCGTCCTCTTTGATCCTCGAAGCGATCGCTTTTCGAGGGCGCGCACGGAGGGGAAAGTCGTTCGCTCCGAGGGGTGTTTCGGGGGTGAAACACCCCTCGCCCATTCATCCCCGAAAAATCTTCTCGAATTTGCATAGCGAACAAAAACTCGAATGGTTAAATTCTTCGAGCCCACGAGCAAGGTCGATCCTCCCTCCGTTCGACCAGGCTTCGGCGTCGGAAAAAGCTGCTCCGTTTTTATTTTGTTCCGTGTTTCGAGAGATCCATATATACTTTGCCCAAACACTCGGCTTGACCGTTGAAACTTGACGTCTATCGTCAACAGGCCGGCGGGGGAGAGCGGGGCAAAATGGCACAGTGACGGCAAAACTGAATTTTCCAACTATTTTTGGATGTCCCATATTGTCCCAACGAAACATCCGGTTTTTCAACCCCGTTTTGCCCCACTCATCGCCACCGTCCAAAAGTTATTGGAAAATTGCGTTTTGTCTTATTATCGCCGTTTTACCCCGCTGTCCCATTTTGGCCCCCTTTTTCCTCGAGGGGAGACCGGGGCAAAATGGCACAGTGAGGACAAAACTGAATTTTCCAATTATTTTTGGATGCCCCATTTTGTCCCAACGATACATCCGGATTTTCAAACTTGTTTTGTCCCACTTACCACCATCGCCATCATCCAAAAGTTATTAGAAAATCGCGATTTGTCTCATTATCTACGTTTTACCCTGCTGCCCCATTTTGCCCCGCTCTCCTCTATAGGAGACTGGGCCAAAATGGCACAGCGAGGGCAAAACTGAATTTGCCAATGATTTTTGGATGCACATCCAATTCATCCGGATTTTCAAGCCCCACGTAGGGAAGAGCGGGACAAAATGGGACCGTGGGGCAGTGGGACAAATGGCCACATTCCAATAATTCTTGGATGGGAGAATGGGGCAAAACGGGACAGACAATCCGGATGTATCAACAGAGCAAAATGGGACATCCAAAAATGACTGGAAACTTACGTTCTGTCTCATTATCCCGTTTTACCCGGGTGTGCCATTTTGCCCCGCTCTTCTCTACTCCGACTTCTGACGTTCCGAATTCTGGAAGCTCCCCTCCCGATGAATATTCACTTTCCGACCGGGTAGAGAACACGACCGGACAGGTAAACGTTTCCGAGCCCAGGTATAACTCTGCACCCACAGTCGAGGGCATATTTTGGTCCTCGGGGCGGAGCGAAAGAGGGAAAGCGAGAGAGATTCCGGAATTTCGGAGTCAATTTGCTAATGGTCTTGGGACGAAAAGGGGGGAGCGAAAACGTATCGACGAGGGCGAAGAAGACAATGGAGACAAAAAAGGGAAGAGGAAGAAGAAAAATCACCTGATCTGTTGGCTCGGGGCTGAAAATTTGCCACCTACAGTACGGTTTGGGCACGTTTGTTAATGATCGTTAACGGGAGAGCGATGCCGATAAAGAGCCCGCTCGTCCCTCCCGAGGATCCCGCAAACGACGACACGGAAAAATATTGTTGTCCCGGTCCGCACCGGCCGGACTCGCTGGACGCGGACCGTGACCGATATCCTCGTCGAGCGAGCACCGACCGGACACCGGCACCTGCTCGTTGCGCGATTCGGGGATGAGAGAGTAAAAAAATACGTGGGACAAAAAGCCTGCGGACAACCCGCAGGGGAACTGCTCGTAGATTCTTTGACTTTTTCGGACTCCCTAGGACGCGCTTCGCACACGTGGAACCTCTCCCAGCGGGACACGTCGGGGACCCTGCGTAGATCATAATAACAGCCTAGCGAAACAGGACCCTCGAACTCATCGTCCATAGAATATTTTTCTTTACTTTCGACGTTACGAAATATTCGTAGCTTATTTATTTTTTTTTTACTTTCTTGACTTTTTTTTTAAATGGGTGATTCAAAAAGGCGTTTCGAGCAATTACGTTGCAGTTAGTCGCTCACCACGAAAAGAAATTTATTTGACGGCCACCGTTTATTAAGATTAAGTAAAATATTTATTTGATCTAAATATATATTTATTTAAATTAAGTAAATAGTTACTTAAATGAAATAGATATTTATTTAAAAGAAATAAATATTTTACTTAATCTTAATAAACGGTGGCCGTTAACTAATTTTTTTTCTGGGTGTTGTCACAGAATCGGCTGAATTTTAGTTTGTCAGCGCTTATTTTGTTTAAGGAGGATCGAGTTTAAGAATCTCAACGACTTCGGATTCGTCATCGCGTACAACACCCAGAAAAAAAATTTATTTGACACCCACCGTTTATTTGGTTTAAGTAAAATATTGATTTGATTAAAATAAAAATGTATTCCAAAATTTAAGTAACTATTTACTTAATTTAAATAAATATTTATTTGAATCATCGAATAAATATTTTACTTAAACCAAATAAACGGTGGCCGTCAAATTATTTTTTTCCTGCGCAGTGGGCAATATTATGAAATCACAGATTATTTCCTAAGACTTATACGGACGATATTTAAAGAATATTTGAGACACAAAACGATCGTCTCAAATATCATTGGTTAATGAAAAAATAATAATTTTCATTAACTCACTAACGTTTATCTTGATCCAAGCGACACGATCGAAACTGTGAGAGTTTCGATCGTGTCGCTTACAAAAGTCTCAAAAGAATTTCGAGAAAATCAAGTCCCGTTTATTTGGCCCTCCCAAAATTTGGGTGGCCTTTGTTAGGGCTGTGTCGTCCGTGACTCTGATAAAGTCTCGAAACCTCCGAGAGTCCCGTGTGTCGCGCAGCGAAGTTAAACGATAATCCTGTGAGGCATCGCGTTCCCGGTCCGAGGGGCAACTCGCGGCCGAGGGATCTCCGGACCGTGACCTAGGCCGGGCCAATGTTGCGAGCGGTCGTTTAAATTCCTCTTTTCATCTTCTTTTTTATTTTATTTTTTCTTCCACCGAAATCCCCTTTCCCTCGCGTTCCTTCTTCATCTTCCTCATCTGCTTCATCATCGGCCTCTTCCCCCCGGGGAATTCGAAGCTCCGTTCGAGAGAGGAAGGAAGAGACCTCGCCCCGGTCCGAACCACTAATGATGCTTTCCGAGGCCTCCGGGTTGCGACGAGTTATGCGAGAGGAACGGACTCTGCTTCCTCCCGACCGTTCGGCCAATAAATTTAAGCCCCTGTTAGGACAAAATTAACCTTCCCATACGAAACTCCGATTCCAAGATTTTGCAACTTTAGTGCCAAATCGCTAAAGTGATTTTCGAAACATCAAAAAAGGAAAAATGCATGCAAATCAAAATTTCGGCTTAAGGCAAATGGCTCAGTTTGAGACACTTTTAGAGTAGCGGTGTGGACTTTCTATTAATCACGAACTCGTAACATTGTTAAGTTGAAAATTAATAGTCTCAAACGAGTGTGCATTAAAACCAATAAATTTAAGCCGCTGTTAGAACAAAATTAACCTTCCCATACGACACTCCGATTCCAAGATTTGGCAACTTTGGTGCCAAATCGCTAAAGTGACTTTCGAATCATCAAAAAAAGAAAAAAATGCATGTAACATTGTTAAAATTAACTGTCTCAAACACGCGTGCATTAAAACCAATAAATTTCAGCCGCTATTACGACAAAATTAACCTTCCCATACGAAACTCCGATTCCAAGATTTGGCAACTTTGGTGTCACAAATCGCTAAAGTCAAAAAAAGAAAAAAATGCATGTAAATCAGAATTTCGGCTTAAGGTAAAGGGCGCAGTTTGAGACACTTTTAGAGCCGCGCTTTGGGCTTTCTATTAATCACGAACTCGTAACATTGTCAAGCTGAAAATTATCTGTCTCAAACGTGTGCATTAAAACCTTCTGAATGAAATTCACCTATTGTACAACTCCAACTTCTGATTTCTTATTCTTAACACCCGCGAAAGAGATCAAAATTCTTCCTCATCAGAAACCGACCTTTGATTACACATTTGTTGTGATAACGAAAGGTTATTTTTTCATGGGATGAATGAGTTCGATAATGGGTTGATAATGAATTACGTTACATGATAATGAGTTATTTAAGAGTTTGGATGCCTAAGAGTTCTTAAAATGTCACCCAAAATAACCCTGAATCAAGCAAATTAATCTTCGTAGTGAGACGCAATGCAAGTCTTGCTGACAGCTTCTTGTCAATATGCTCCTAAGAATTTTGGGCACTGAATGCTAGCAAAAACATAAGAAAATGCGGACGCACATGCCACAATTTGGCCGCCATCCCGTGTAGACAAATGCTGCCCACTTGCTGGTGGGTTGTTGGCAAAATGCTTTAACGAAACTACTGAACAAAAGTAGAATTTTTTTCTTCACGTCAATAAAGTGGTTCCTGCAGAACATTGTGGTATAAGTTGATATTGAAAGTATTGAGCTCCGTCACGCAATGGACTTCCCAACCGATTGAAGTGCAACTCGTACACCCAGAAAAAAAAGTATTTGACGGCCACCGTTTATTAAGATTAAGTAAAATATTTATTTGATGTAAATAAATATTTATTTAATTTAAATAACTATTTACTTAATTAAAATAAATATTTATTTAAATCAAATAAATATTTTACTTAATCTTAATAAACGGTGGCCGTCAAATCATTTTTTTTTCTGAGTGTACCATTCGCGGATAAATTTAATTACTAAACATTTAATTTAAGAACTATATGTCGCCAAAATGAACACCACTTAACGCTCTTCATGTTGTCAGTAATCTGGTTCATCTTTGACGAAAAGTGAATTCACAGCAGAGAAAAATGTGTGGTCGGGTTCACAAACTGGGCCGTTTACGTTAAGATGGATAAGTCGCGAGCGCGCTTTCACCGACTCGAACGGATCTAGCCGCTAAATCGCCAGGGCGCCGGGTCCACGGGACACTCTCCGTCCCCCCGACAGTATCTCTCATCTTAATTCGCACGACGATTTACCAATTTAACGCTATCGCGAGACGGTCGCAAGAGGAGTCCGCGAAGGACGGAGGAGAAAAAGATCGAGCGCGAGGGACGGAGTGGACGATAAAGCGGACGGGAGGGCCTCATTGTTCGAGGAAAAGAAGCGACGCCGCCGCAGCTCTCAGGGAGATAGAGTGACGAGATATCGCACTGGTGTCTATATGGAACACAGTCGCATCACACCCCAAAAAAAAAATGTATTAAAATCAAATAAATGTCGATCTTCAAATGACGTTTATTAAGAATGAAATAAATGTTTACTTGCTTTAACTAAATCCTCATTAGATTCAAATAACGGTCGGATTCAAATGCGATCAAAAATAGCAGGTCTGTCACGAAATAAATAATAAAATTATTTGACATAAATATTTGTTTATTAGGTCCAAATAAGCATTATTAAATAATAATAATAATATTATAAAAAATTAAATATCTTATAAATCAATAAACGTTCTATTAGGTTATGAAGCAATCAAACTTTTTTTTTCGTCCTTAATAAATTTTCTTTTATTGGAATGAACTTTTTTCTGGGTGTATAGTTGGGAAGGTTATTAAGTAATAAGAATAATACTATCAAAAAAATAAATATATTATAAATGAATAAACGCTCTATTAGGTTATGAAACAATTAAAAAATGTTCTCCGTCTTTAATAAATTTTCTTTGATTGCAATGAACCTTTTTGAGAAAGAGCTGCTGGCGCGGACCAGAGCGACGGAGTCGATTTTTTGGTTCGGTGTGTTAACATTAATTGAGCAGTCTTGGCTTCACGATTTAAGATAAGATGCTGTGGGATTGTCCGGATAGTTTTCAGATTTTTTTTTTGTAGAATAGAGAACCACTGGAATCTCCGGTCATCCAAAAATCCACTTCCTCAACCGTGGAAAATTAACAGGTCCCTTTTGGTTTCTTCTGCCTCTCGTAACGGACGGGACGTCCCACTGAGAGGATAACTGCGCTGCCTCGCGGACCTTCGTTCCTTCGTCCCTCGTCCAAACCACTCTCGTCTATGACTTTTACGATCCATGTGGTTTTTGAGACAACAAAAAATGTACGGTCATTCGACGGCAGAGAGGATCAGGATTGGGGAGGTAACGTGCGGTTTTCCAGACTGTTTCATGGGCTTTAAATTAGGGTGAAAGTATTATGAATATAGCGACGGTTTAACATAGAGGAGCCGTGCAAAACGGTGGTCCGTATTCACCACCTTTACTCCATTTTCATGTCGAACTCCAGCTTTTTTTGCGCCTTGGTCACGGAGTTCAAACTTTGAATCAATTACCGCAGTGATCAAGGGTTTCGATCAATTCGCTTCTTGGAACATTTTCATACTTGGGACTGAGATTCTTTCATGGTAAAAAATAAAATGAAAATAAACTATGGGACGTTCCACAATGAGGATTGCCGTTGCCCGGCACACGAGATATTTTTTCCTCTGTCCCTCAGTCGACCCACGCAGTTCTATGAATTTTCCACTCCACGTGTTCGTTGGGAAACAATTTACATCGTGGAAAATGTTCATAAAACTTAGGGCCTAAGAACTGAAAGTCTTCAATGGGTAAAAAAAATCGATAGTCTCGAACAATTTGCTTCTTGGAAAATCTTCAAATTTGGCACTGAGATTTATTGATGGTAAAAAAAAGAACCAGATGGGACGTCCCACAGTGAGGATTTTTGTTGCCCAGCACACGATACATTTTTCCTCTGTTCGTCATTCAACGCACGCAATTGCATGCATTCTCCATTCCACGTGTTGGAGAAACAATTAACATGTTGGACAATTTTCATAAAACTTAGGGACCGAGACCTGAGAATGTTCAATGGGTAAAAAAAAAATCCAGATGGGACGTCCCATGGCGAGGACAACTGCTTTTCCTCCGTCTCGCCAACGCACACCGTTCTAAGACTTTTTCCATTCCACGTGTTCTCTGCGAGCAAAAAATCTACCCTCATTCTCCAACAAGGATTATATTTTCCGATAATTCTCCGCCGATACTTCGTAGCTCCCGAATGATTTCATCGCAGAACTCACTTTTATTTTTCTTCCCACCGAGCGTGTTCTAATATTCGATCAATTATATCGCGAGCTGCGCGTTTATTAATTACGAAATCTAAAGATTATCGATACTTTGCTCGTTAATTAATTTGCAGCTTCTTCTCTTTTTTGTTTAAGGTGAGCGGACTTTCCAAGCCACGGAGATTCTTGGGTAGTTTCCGTTGAAGCCCCGTGCAGCTGAACTTCGTGTACACAAGGTACGAACTTCGACTACTTAGTTACCGTTTGCGTGCTTCGTGAAGTAGTTCAGTTTAGATTTCACAAAAAAAAAAAATATATATATATAAAAAAAGCCTTCGTTGAAGTTGAGGAAGCGTTCGTAGACGGCCGCGAGTCGCGGAGATTGACGGCTGGGCTGTTACGCCCGTTCTTGGGTATCGATTATAAAACAGGACCTGAGAGAGCTTCTCGCATTGCCTCGAGCCATACGATACATCTAGTTGATCCCGGGAAGAATTCACGAAGCCCTGCAGGGGTCGTGGGATCCTTCGCCGATGCAACTTCCTCTTTGAAATACTTCAAGTTTCATTTTTTTAGTAAAAAAATTAAAATAAAAAAAAATAATCTCTCGCTTCGCACGCGCTTCCGCTTTGATCGAAATTGTTTTCATTCCTCGCTCGCGTTACGTTCCATTAAATGGACTTCCTACGCAGGGTACTACTGGATTTTACAGGGTTTTATTAACAACGAATTTTGGTGCCTCCTTTATCAGGACATTATTATATATGGTTGTCGATAGAATGTGCAATTTTTATTATACCAATATTGAAGCTAGTAAGCTCCATCCAGCAATGGACTTCCGAATCGATTGAAGGGCAAGTCGTACACAAAAAAAAAGATATATATATTATTAAGATTAAGTGAAATACTTCCTTTTTGAAATACTTCAAGATTCCTTTTTTTTTAGTAAAAAAAATTAAAAAAGAAAAAAATAATCTCGCGGTTCGCACGCGTTTCCGCTTTGATCGAAATTGTTTTCATTCCTCACGCGCGTTGCGTTCCATTAAATGGAGTCCCTACGCAGGGTACTACTGGGTTTTACAGGGTTTTATTAACAACGAATAGTGGTACCTCCTTTATCAGGACATTATTATATATGGTTGTCGATAGAAAGTGCATATTTTTTTTATACCAATATTTGATGCAAAACATTGGACGAATTCGATCCGGGAAGCAATTTCGGCGATATTTATTTATACATGTTCATTTATTTGATGCATAGGGGAAGTTGTCGACATTATGTAAATAATTAATGGATAGCTTAATATGAACATTGTGCTTATAATCAATTTTAACGTGGATCTGGTGATATATCTGAAGAATATTACGGTGGCGTGAATCGTATTTAAAAACTTGGCTCATACAAAGCGAAGAATATTTTACACTGCAGACCTACATAAAAAAAGCCATCGGCCTTATCGCCCAGGCACTAAGATTGATACGGCGATTGTCAGCGAATTCTTCCGTACAGGCTTTTGTGTTTGTAAAAAACACGGATACCACGCAGCAAATTATCGGCCGCATCGGTTCATTCGTCGCGAAGATCTACATAATCTTCCTGAATTCCAACCCAATTTTTGCTGTCATGCATCGATCATTTTTGCAAACGGCGTTAAGCAATCTCTAAGCACTTGAAGTACCAATGACACAGAACACGTCCCAGCTGCCGGACAACTGGCTCGCAGACTCAAGTTCATTACGGATATACGGGTTAAAAGATTGCAGTTACTAGATCTATGTTAAATAGATCTGGACAAATACACCAAGTACTTCAAGTACGTATTGAAGTATGAAGTATGAAGCTCTGAGTCAGCGACGGTTCTTTCAGTATTTACCAGTTACAACTTCAGTTATAACTAATCAGTCAGTTCAGTTACAGTTCTGTCAGTACTTATCAGTACTTATCAGTTTCAACTTCAGTTACAACTGATCAGTCAGTTCAGTTACAGTTCTGTCAGTACTTATCAGTACTTATCAGTTACAACTTCAGTTACAACTGATCAGTCAGTTCAGTTACAGTTCTGTCAGTACTTATCAGTACTTATCAGTTGCGACTTCAGTTATAACTGATCAGTCAGTTCAGTTACAGTTCTGTCAGTACTGATCAGTTACAACTTCAGTTACAACTGATCAGTCAGTTCAGTTACAGTTCTGTCAGTACTTATCAGTACTTGTCAGTTACAATCTTACAGTTCCGATTTAGCATCGTTAATACGCTACACATATGCGTCATGGAATATGAATACATGGCTACTCGGGAACTCCCCAGCGCTCAGTACTCCATGAATACCTGGACGATCTGAATAAGGTCTGAATAGGAAAACTGACCAGGCATTCATGAACAGCAGTACGTTTACCTTACCCTGCCCACAGCCGCCCTTTGCTCCAAAACACAAGGAGACGGTCCCCCGTCCACATGACCCAAACCTCCCGAACGACGTTACAAAAAAATCGTCACAAAAATCCGGAATTTTATCCCTCGTCACGATCCCTTCAGATCTGCTCACGCGAGGAACCGTGCATCGAAGTTCGCCGATCTTCCTCGCTGTCTCCTTCGCGAGATCCTCGCCTGATCGCGTATCGTCTGCGTTGTCGGTCAAGCGGTTCCCACAGACAATTATTAGAGTCGTTCGCCGGGGATCGACCTCCGGCCGATCGCTGCCGGCGGCTCTTCGCCTCTCTCTGGGGCGCGCTGTTAAATCGCTGTACGTATACATCACCGCGTGTGTCCAGTGTCCAGTGTCCAGGACCGATTAAACCCTGGCATTCCGCGCTCATCTCCTCCTCTCACGTCCCTCCCTCCTTGGCTTGCGGTGTCTTCTCTATATAAACTGCAACGCGCGAGAGAATCCTTCTCTCTTCGGGGTGCCCCGCGCACGACGGTACGTATAGGCGGGTATGTGTATACATGTATACCTAGGCCCACTATCGCCAGGCGGTCTCGGCACAGCCACATTATCATAGACCGTGCCTCGGCTATAACGGCGCTCGTACGTCATCGGGCTCTGGGCGTCCGATTAAACGAGTCTTTGCTCCGAGTCGAGAAGAGTTCAGAAGCCCGGAGCGTGACGAGACTCGGAGAACCGGATCCCGGAAGAAGGCCCGGGACCGCGGAACGACGATTATGCCTTTTCCTTTATCATTATTGTCCGGCCCCGGGTCCGCGCTGTTATTCGCTGGCCCAACACTTTTCTGAACGCCGGGTCGAGA
>JAPYZC010001954.1:0-22141 GCA_030522665.1 Ichneumoninae sp. A BG-2022a | reverse complement strand
ATAAAATCTCCATTTGGGCCTCAATGTTCACGAAAATAGCACTGAACGAAGCGATGTGATCGCTCTACTAGTGTACCAAATTTCAACTCGCTGTCTGAAACCATTTCCGAGTTATAGTCATTTTAAACGATGCAACTCTGTCACATATACACACACATACACACACACATACACACACATACACACACACGTACACACACACATACACACACACATACACACACACATACACACACACATACACACACACATACACACACACACACACACATACATCCGGACGCCAGCTAAAAATCATATTTCTCGACGTTTTAGACTATTTTAAATATTCTGACATTAAAATCTAATTTTTTTTTTTTTTACGAAAACAAAGCTTCCTCTATGAGGAAGCAAAATGCCTGAAATATACGATGATTTAAAATACTGCTCAGCTCTGATTTGTCTTGATTGGTGTTAAAAATAACACGACGCACGAAGCTCGTCATCGGTTTCCAATGTGTACAAAACATCGATAAAACGACTTTCAGTTCTACTATAACACAAGCATCGAATAGTTATTTGTGTGACTTGACGAGTGTGAAAATGCCGCATTCACACGAGTCAGAACTCCCTTTTTTACGCCCATGCCATTCACATAATTTTTCCTAACAAATTCACGAAAATCACGCTTTCCCTACCCGTGAAGTGTGCGTAGAAGGGCACTTTTCCGCTCTAGTGCGGGAAAAAGACCAAATTGTGTTTGTACGCATGCGCAGTATTTTTCCCGCACGCGATGCGAAAAAAACGGAAAGCGGGATTTTACGTGTATGTGTTAGAAAATAGTTAATTTCTTTTTATGAAGAAGCGATATGAAAATTTCAATTTTCAGCTTTAATGAGGAAGCGATTTGAAAATTTCAATTTTCAACTTTATGAGGAAGCGATATGAAAATTTCGATTTTCAACTTTTTTTACGAGTGTGACTTTGCAGCACGAGCCGAAGGCGATTGTTGCAATCACACGAGTTCAGAAAAAGTTTTTCGCACGACTATCCGATAAAATTTTATTTTCCCACCGAGTGAAATAAACTGAATTGTAAGAGTCGTCAATAATTGATTACAAATTCTCTATCGGGGACTTCGTCATCGCCGCAAGGAAAAACTTGAAGATTACGTGAGTCCACCGATTATCGAAATAATATCTTCCACTTCCAGGAAAGAATTCTCGTCACCTTTGTGGTGTAATCATTAAACGTTATTTTTCCTTGAAAACGGACGGAAAAGAATTTCAAGAGAGCAAAAATCTTTCCTCCTTCGCCATGAACTTCGCGGTCAATTTTAGAATGCAAAAGTTATTTTTAGCAAAACTATGCAGCACGCGCGAAGACATTCTCGACATTTTTTTTTTTTTTTTTATTACCCATTTGTTTGATTTACTACATGTGTCGACCGCTTCGTGCGTCAATGGGCGCATAATCGTGGCATTGCTGATGATGCTTCCAACTCTTTTTTTTTTTTTTGCGGCTCGATACGCGCTTTGCTTCGTACATGCTAATTATCTCAACGATCTACTCGGCGATACGTTAATGCAGGATAATTCGCAACCTCTTGGGAATTCGAAGAAGGGTACACAAAAGATTGCGTCAGGAGGAACTTGGCACCTTCCTGTTAAGGTAGTCCTTGCGAATAGTCTTCACTTCGCATAAGTTTCAGAGAAATGAGAGGGAATTGTAAACACTTCTCGATGGTATAAAAATTTGAAAAAAATCAAGTGTATTAAAGATTCTGAAAAGCTTAATTTTGCACAATAATAATTCCAAAATGTTATTAAATAAATTTAATATATTAATTATTGTAAATAAATAAATATTATTATAAATAAATTTATTAAATAAATTTAATATATTAATAAATTTATTAAATTTATTAAATAAATTGATGAAAAGTTGTAGTAGAAAAAGTAGAAAACATATTGCTGTTATTAAAAAATTTTTTAAATCTCCCGGAAACATAACTTTTGTTTTCACGAAAATTATTCGTCCATTTTTCTGAATACGCATGAATCTTTTCAGATTTTTAAATTAATTTTGAATTTTATGACTTTCTACAAGTTCTTACCATATACAAAAAAAAAATCAAAGTGAATTTAAAAAACAAAATCATTCATACGTGAAATAATTCGTACGTATTCAGAAAAGTGAACGAAGTACTGTCATTAAAAAAAAAAAGTTCGGTTACTGGGAGATTTGTTGAACAATTTTAGAATTCATCAATTTGTTAATAACATTTTGGAATTATTATTATACAAAAATAATCTTTTCAACACCTTTAATATGCTTGATTTTTTTCAGATTTTTATACCATCGAGAAGTGTTTGCAATTCCCTCTCATTTCTCTAAAACTTATGCGAAGTGAAAACTATTCGCAAGGACAACTTAAGGGGAAGTGAAATATCGCGGGCGGTAACGAAAACTGTAAGGAACTTTTCTCAAGGGTGCTAATTTTTTTGCGGAAAAAACAAATTCGGTCCGGATGCGCACGGTAATTTCGCATACGGCACGAATTCATTTTTTTCTCAAAAAAATGTGCATTCTCAAAAAAAAAAAAAAATAATTTGAAAATTGCAACTGAGTCTCTCGCATGCACAGCTGTTTCACTTCCTCTTAAGATTAATATGAACGGATATTACCACTCAATGGATCGACAATCGATCGTGTCTGCAGCAAAGACGTAACAGAAAAGCCACGCTGTCACCTCTTACACAGGAGAAAAAGGTTTGTACATTGAATAAACGTTTTTGTTTCCATACACATCCGCAATTATCTTCCCATTCATTTTACAAAAAAGTATTTCTGAAATGGACAGACTTTTTTTTCGATATAAGGAACAAAAAAATTATCGTTGACGTTTGTGGATAAGAAACTTTGACGTCTGTTTTGCTGTGCATACCCGTTATCCTTCGACTTTGTATTCATTACGTTTCAGACATTTATCCTGCTTCGGTATTGAACGATGACGTGTTTCGATCTTCGAGCAAAGACGAAAATTCTCGTGTGTCGTGCGAATCAAGGCCGCACGACGAATGCATATGTGGCATTCTGTCCCGCTTGAAATGGTCAAAAACTCGGCCACTTCCAGAAAAATTGTAATTTCACCAGAATTCATAATTGTTTTAATGTAACCTTTGTAATTTTTGGATATTTTTTTTTAGATCTGTCAAACGCTATTTTTTTAAACCCTGAATCTTTTATACTAATAGACTTACCGAAAAATGTTCAAGGAACAAAAAATGTAGTTTTGAATAAACTTTCGGAAAAAAATGTATTCTTTTTTTAACGAAAAAAGTAAATTTCTGTGAAAAATGGACTATAATAAAAAAAATGGGAGGATAAACCCTCATGTGTGTACAATGAGAAAATATTTGTTTGTGATGGTCGCAGAGCTCGTTTGGAAGCTATTAAATGCTTTATTATAATCTCGATTTTTACGGAAAATCGAGATCGATGGTCGAAAACGAGTTTTTCAACCATGAAAAAACAAATATATATATACTTATTATACACACATGGGGGTCTACTCTTCGATTTTTAGCAAAATCAAACATGACATATGGCCGAAAAAATACTTTACTCTATTTTCTTAGAAATTGACAATTTTTCGAAAAAAAAATCCGAAAGTTCATTCAAAATATAATTTTTTTTTCTTTCAACATTTCTTGAACATATTTGGAACATATTTTGAACATTTTTCGGCATGTCTAATGGCATCAAAGATACACGAGTTTTTAAAATGTTCAAGTTGGTTATATCGCAAAAAAAAGCCATCCAAAATGTTCGATAAAAAAATGACAAACATTTTCAAAAAATGTTGAATTCTGAAATTACGATTTTGATTTGAAGTACTCGAGTCTTTGACAGTTCGAAACGGGATGGAATGCCGCATACAATAAAAAAAATAATAACAATCAAACGAAGTGACAAATTCGAAGAGAGCGGACGATGTGGTTGGAGATTGTCGCTGGCGTCAGTCCCCGGGGCGTCTTTGCCCAATACACGTAGAGTCCCATGTTGCAATATAACCTACACGTATCGCACAATGTTGCAATACAAGTTAGAGCCTACGCGCTCGGACACCGTCCTTGGCAGTGCGAATGGCTTCGAAAAATCTTTACCTCGAATAATCGACTGTTATTTACAAAACCACTAAAATTCCTTATGGGAAATGAGACTCGTAATTGCCGGAACGAATCTCGGCGGCGGGCGGGGGTGGGGAGGGGAGGGGGAACGCCTTCAGGCCGATTAGAACGACCTCGAATTTTAAGCCAAGGTGGATGAGGAGCGATAGGTCGAGGATAATTGTCCCGCTATTCGCTTTAACGAGTGACCCGCTCGACGGATTTACGAGTAACCAACTTCCGATGTGAGAGCGCAGTACACTGACGTACGATAAGCGCAGCGGTAAGAAAATATTATTTTAGATTCTCGCAGCGAATTCTGTGTAGGGCTAATTTATCGCCGACTCGGGAGCCTTGGCTTGGCGTGTCGGCTATCGAAACCCGAGGTGTTGTCCGAGAGGACACATGCACCAGAAACTCGACTCTAGTTTTGGTGCAACCACATGGAACAATCGATAATCCGTTTCCCCTGCCGTTAACGAAAACGCTAGGACGAACCTCTCCGTCCCATGATGCCTCCGTGTAGGCGTGCGAATATTCATGCCGAACGAGGCAGCGACTGAGGAACTGCAGGTAAAAACTGTTACGCAAACGAACTGTGTTCTCAACTCGGGCAGTAACGCGATGTGTCTATCTCGATTGTACGTTTGGGACTTTGGTCTCGAGAGTTCTCCGTACAGGTGGAGCTACGCCGAGAGCCAACGCGGGTATACAAAGCGAGCTATTACGCGCTCTTATATAATCCCTGCATCTTCCCTTCTCTCTCTATCTCCGGCCGACGTAGTTGTTGCTCGTACAACGTCCAGCCGCAACTCGGATCACGGGCGACGTAAAACACACACACACACGTGCTTCTACCGTGATTACGTCCGGGCGGAACATTCTATGACATCTGTAGTCGATAATAAGTCCGTGTGCGTGTCACGTAATTGCACACGTTTTTGCATGCATCGCAAATATCATTATCGCGGATACCGTGTACGCCAGTTTTTTTTTTCCTTCCCTTCCTACACAAATTATAGACGAGGAAAAGATTAATAAGAGGGATAGTGGCTGTTGCGTTAGTGATCGTGACTTTGCGCCGCTGTTACTCACGCTTCGTCGGCATTTGTTTACAATTTTGCACGACTCCACTGACAAAGGAGGCGAGCTTGGAAAAAAATTTATCCACTTCCACGTTCCATTGATTGAAACTGATTTTACTTTTATCGGGTTGTCTCGAGTCGGTGATAAACGAATAAGAAAAAATGTATTGTAACGAATATGTAGCGGAGTATTCGTTAAGGCACACGATATTGGTTAGGTTTGACAATAGACGAACAAACGGACGATCGAGATAAGATCGATCGTCATGTTTGCGAGTCTGGACGAGACTTTCGAAGCGAACAGACGTGTGACATTACATGACCGGGATAATTAACGCTTATCATTATCAATAATATCCGTCCCAGAACCAAACACGCGCGGTATTCGCTCGGTCGTTAAAAATCCCTCGCGTTCAGACCAACTTGAAACCAACTGGTCGATTGGTTCATTTTTTCGGCGATATTAAAAAACCAACCGTTGTATGTGTTGGATGCGACGTTGGTTTACGGTTAAGTTTTCCTAAAACAACCCGACTTCTAACCCTGAGGCAAGAGCTATCGGTGCTCGCGACATAAAGTTGGGAATTGGGTTGTTTTGGGAAAGTCCATCTGCAAACCAACTTTCAATCCGACACATAATAGTTGGTATTACGGTTGGTTTTGAGGTATCAACCAAAAAGCTACCTCCAGAAGGTTGAAATCAGAGTCGGTTTGGCGTACCAATCGACTGGTTGAGTTGTAGTAATTTGTCAGAAAACAACCCAAATCCAACCCAAAGTTTAACGGTTGGTTGGTCCGCGAGGGACAGTGTCAGAAGTGTTTGACGATCCTACAGAGGATATTCATTCGCGAGGAAACGACGTCAAAATTGAGAATCGCGATAACTCTCGCCTGTGGACGGAGCGAGCTCAAAATTGAGGTCTCCATTATACTGCGAAATAACGATTGAAGATAACTCCGAGTCGGTGGAAAATCGGTTGGATAGAACTACGAAGGATTGACACGGGCAAATGAAAATTACGTATTTTTGTTTATCGAGCTACTTATGATTAGATTATACGTAAAACGAGTGATTCTTCTCTCATGTGGTTGACCAGGGTAGTCGATTTATCGAGTCGTGTTCGGTGAGATAGAATTATTTCTATGCGTATGTGTATCGGCAACCACGCGCGTTATTCATTCGCTCGGTCCTTACAGTATACATAAGATTCTCGAGCGCTCACCATTGAGTAGAGCTTCGAGATTTCCATGGCTGGGACTCAGTAGATTCGTTGGCACGGCGACCCTCGTAATGAGACACTTTATGGCGAGCCGCCATCTGCTCGCCTCCCTAAGATTATCCTCGTACTTGTCGAAACTTCGAAAGCGCAGTGTTATTGTAGTTCTCTCGCGTCTTCCCGCCCCCTTGACCCTAGCTTTTTTCAACGTGTACGCGTATATGTAGAGATACGCGGATGTGTCGTGTTCGTCCCATGCGCCGAAAGTTTCGGTCGATTCCACCAGTCTCAGCTGACTCTTCGAGACGCTCGGACGACAGGCGCAGCTTCCCGCGCTTCGACGCTTCGAACGCATGCACCTGCACCCTATTATGTCGTTCAGACCTATAGTCTCGGTTTTCGTTGCGCCGTTGCTCTCCTTCTGCAAGCTCAGGCCCTTCTCAGTTAATTTCACCCGATAGAGCGTGTTCTTCTTGGACGTTATGTAGAACGTCTCCTCGAGCACCGTGCTCGAGCCTTGCACCTGCGGGTCATCTTCCATCTTCGGCCTTTTTGTTCTTCCTCTCAATTCCGTATCGTCTTAACGGCTCTCGCCGTTCGACCGGCTCTTCGTCGCCTTTTCCATCACATTACTTTTACTTCCTTTCGTTCGATCAGTGAGACGTGATGATATTTCGCGTTGCCGTCGATCACAATATATAATTATATTCTCGAAACATTTATTCTTATTCTTTTCAATTATTTTCCCGCTCCACGCGACGTCCACTTAATTTACAGGTGTTTATCTCGAGTGGATAATCGACGGCTCGCTAGTCGTCAGCCAATCAAGACCTGTATTATGATCGACGTATGACTTTTTTTACAGCATTCATTACCCCCAATAACGCTCTCTTACTCTTATGTTCTTACGCTCGTCGAAGATATATATGTATATATGTATATTTTTTTAATTCTTTTATCGGTACGAGCAAAGTTCAATACAAGAGGTCCCTTGGAAAATGCACCCGGCCAACGTTCGATCCGGTCTGCATGTATAGCGCCACTGGATTTGATCTCAACGAAAATTGCAGCAACCGGTGCTCCGACTCATCCTCCTTCCATCTCTCCACCGCCGCTCGCCGACAGACGATGAAAAGAGTAAATGAAACAACGAGACCGCAGAGATCCGTAATGGGGCGCTGTCGAACGTTGGCACGAAGTCGACGGCGAGATTTAACTAATACCGGATTTAACTGGAGATTGTTCGCTCTGATACTGGCTCTCCTTGCATTCTCAACGATGCCTGCGGCTAACACCGACGGACGAAACCAACCGACCAGCTCGACGAGCCTCGAATCACTGGTACACGTTTGTAGCTTACGATCTCTCCTGCCGTCTTCCGCCACTCCAGCAGACTCCAAAATTCGAATACACCGTTGGCACCATCTTGCGGCTCTTCGCTCGAGATTCATATCTGAAATTGTCGATAAGATAATTAACCGATCTAATCAATACAACATTGTAACAGATTGCGAACAGCGGTTTTGTTTTATTATTCTTTGAAAATACATTCGAATTTCGATCTTTTTCATTATTATTATTGTTTTTATCAAATGCTGTTTTTAATTTTTTCTTAGTGGGACAGCTTGAGTTTTAGTATTCGACGTTGCGATGAATCAAATGAATAAATTATGTGAGAAGGTTACAATTGTTCCAACAAAACGATATACATTTAATTTGTTAATTATTATTTTATTTATTGTTAATTGATTAATTACAAACTATTACATACATTAATTCTGTCCGCAGAAGTTTTTAAGCTCCTACGCGGATATCACACGTATGTTTGTTATATATTTAAAATTTTCAGGTACAAATACCCTAGGATCGATGGAATGACACTCCATGCATATAATAGATTAATCGAAATACCAATACATATCTAAAATTCAAAATTTATACACATATATATATCTTTTCTTTTCTTTCTTTTTTTATGTTACGAAGCGAGTTTGAATATTTGGCGGCCGGGCTCTTGCGCAATCGAAAAATATGAAGGTGTCGCCATCTCGACGATTTCCGGTTCTTTCGCGAGGGCCTCCACGCTCGGCCGAAGTGGTGTCTTTTCCGATTTGTCAAAATGGTAAGACGGCACGCTTGCCGCGTCTCCGTGGAAAATATCCGTTCGAATCGAGGATAATCGCGATACTTTGAACGCTAATAAATAGATGACGAGTGACGAGAGACGTTGGATTATTTAACGACAATGATATTTATCCACAGGGTATCGACATCAATCATAAACACGATCGCAAAGTCCGGCGAACGGAGCCCAAGTCGCAGGATGTCTACTTGCGACTTCTCGTCAAGGTGAGATTACAAGCTTGAAACAGAAAAACTTAAAAAATAATACAAACTCAATGTTTATCGTGGTGGTAATTTTTTTCTTTAATTTGTTGCGTAGATTTGCAAGATTTTTAGGTTAAGGCTCGTTTGTGTCAGCACACGCGTACCTTCGCGCAATTCTCGGACTTAATTTTCGACGAACCTACATTTTTTTTTATTTTTCGTTAAAACAAGCGAATTGCACTCTGTGTCAGTTTTGATTTTTTGTAGACTGGTCCAATTTGAAAATTCGCTATATCAAAGTTTTCGATCTTCCTATTCTGGCCCGTGGGAATTCGCTGCGAGTCAATTATACTGGTCGACACATTTATTGTTTTTTACGATACTAGCAAAATGGAGTTTCGGGACTCGTCGACGATCGCAAATTGTAAGCATTTTTTTTTTTTTTTTCCAACAGCTGTACCGCTTCCTGGCCAGACGCACCAACGCCAAGTTCAACAAGATCATCTTGAGGCGTCTGTTCATGAGCAAAATCAACCGACCACCCATTTCTCTGGCGCGCGTCGTGAGATTCATGAAGAAGCCCAATCGTGAAAACTGCATCGCAGTTGTCGTTGGAACCATCACCGATGATGCCAGGATCTTCGAAGTTCCCAAGCTTACGGTAATTTTTATAATTAAAATTTTTTTTTTTTTTGCGGACTGCACTCTGTGTCAGTTTTTTTTCGGTAAACTGATTCAATTTTGAAAGTTCGCTAGATCAATGAGAGTCGACCTTCCTATTCTGCCTTTGAGAAATTTGCTTTCTGGCAATTATACTGGTCGACACACTCTCGCCGCCCACAATTATATATTAAATAACACAGTAACTTATGTTATTTAAGGTATTCTGCTTGGAGAAAAAAGAAATTATTGTATTGATTGACTAGGTCGAATAGTCGTCTATAGACACGTACACAAAAGTTTGTAAGAACGTTGGAAAAACAATCTTGTATGAATGTTGAACAAACTGTGTGAAACTATTTTAATAATTTTATTAATTAATTTGTGCAATCAAAAATATTTTTTTTGCAGAGTGCACTCTATGGCGTTTCTTTTTCACAGTAAACTAATACAATTTTGAAAGTTCGCTAAATCCATAAGAATTGATTTTCCTATTCTGTCTTTGAAAGATGTACTTTTTGGCAATTATACTGGTAGACACACTATCGGTGCTCAAAGAGCATTAAGTAATCGACTCTGTACTATCTGTGATAACTTGTGCCATTTAATGTATTTTGCATAGAGGAAAATAATTATTGATTTCATTGATTAGTTCATGGTGGTCGCGGTCAGGAAAAATGAAATTTCATGAACAATGAAATTTCAAAATTGGTCAGGGAAAAAGTAAATTATTGCCTTCTATAAATGAATATACAAGTCCATAAAAGCGAGTCTTAAAAAAGAAATTGTCAACATAAAAAAAATAGAATTATATATAAATACAATAATTAGGCATTTTCATTTGCATCATAAATTTTTTTTAAACAGAAGTCATTACAAGTTGGGTCAGGGAAAATTTTTAATTGGTTAGTGAAAAGTCAGGGAATTTTTTTCCGGGGAAAAAACAGCCACCATGTAGTTCTAATCGTTGTCTATAGACGTACAAGAAAATTCGAAAGAATGTTGGAAGAACAATCGCGTTCAAGGTTCAATGAACGTTGAACGAATTGTATGAAACGACTTTAATAATTTTATCAACTTCCATCCAGGTCTGTGCTCTACGAGTGACGGAGAAGGCTCGCGGACGAATCTTGAAGGCCGGTGGTGAGATAATAACGTTCGACCAGTTGGCGCTGCGCGCACCGACGGGAACGCGCACGGTACTGATGCAAGGGCGTCGCAAGGCTCGCGAAGCGGTCAAGCACTTCGGCCCGGCTCCGGGTGTTCCTCACTCCCACACCAAGCCGCTCGTACGCTCGAAGGGCAGGAAGTTCGAGAGGGCACGAGGTCGCAGGCGCAGCTGTGGATACAAGAAGTAGACTACGACTACCAACGAGCTCCGTCATCGTTTGTTCTGTTGAAAAATCTCGGGAATCGTACTTGCGTCAGGTTTTTTTTTTAATTTCTCTCAATTACGCGCGGTACTTGTCCTGACTATTGCGGAATTTAATGTGACTTTTCATTACATAATGGATGTTGATGGACACAAACTTAACTGCCTTTTTGTTTATTTCCTTTATTCACAGATTTTCCTCCGAGCTCCTATTGTCCATCCTGTGGCGCCGCGGCGGAAAAACAGATCGCAGTTTCGTATTCAAAGTTCAGCTCAATATCGTCACGTTATTTTATTTATCGAGAGACGCGTAACGATTTTTACGATACAGTTATTTTTTATACCTGCTCTTCGTTCGCATTTTCCCCGACGTCACCCTCGCCGTGTGCTTCACATTCTTCGGGCTTTTCCTCGTCGTCCGAGGCACCGTCGTCTATGCAACTCACGTCGGGGAAATACAACTTTGCTTCCTCGATCGCGGTCTCGGGATTTTCGCTCACGTGGTACGGCCCGATACCGGCGAAAGTGAGAAATGCCTCGGATCCGACTTTCTTCACAACGCAGACGAAAGCTTCGTATCTGTGAAAAACGTATCGCATTTTCTTTGGACGATTTTTTTTAATCTGCAAAACTATATATCTGAAATTATGTAGACGCACCCGGTCTTTTCTTCGATTTTATCATCAAACTCTTCGATACTCGTCGCTATCAGCTTAGCATCCGGTGGTTTGTCCCGCTCGAATATACCAAAATTAACTACCTCCGTGTCCTGCATTTCCAAAACCATTTTCAACTCGTTGCGCCTCGTGCTGTCGAATTTGAAAACTATTATCGGTGCTTTGGCAGTTTTATCTTCGTACTGAAAAAAAAGTTTCAATTTTTTTTTTCTTCGTTCGTCGTTAATTTTTCATGATCGGAACTTACGGGAAACATAGTCTCGACGTACTTCCGGAATATAATACGAAAGATCGTGGCTTTGCTTCGTGGATTCGGAGGAGCCCACACGACCGGGAATTCGTTGCTCTCGCTCGTTTGAAAAGCGGGTCGATGACGCCCAGCGAAACTGTCGCGAGAGAAACGTGATAAAAGTGAGGTCTTCGAAGAACAAGAAAGACCGGAACAGCTAAGACCACTCGACACGGCCCTGTCGACGTGTCGAGGATCCTCGAGAAAGTTATTTTTATTTGCAGCAACGCTGACGCGGGGACGCATAAAAGGCCTCTAGCCCTCTGTGCATAAAAAAAATTAATAAAAAAGGGACTAGCAGTGATACCTCAATTTTCGCAATCTATAAATATTATTATTATTATTTGTTTGACGAACCATCCTTCCGGAAGTTGTTCGTTCAAAGCCGGAAGTCTCGCTTCACCGAACAGCAAGCTCAGCAGATATTTTTCCACGTCCATTTCCGGTTTTATCTCGCTGACCACGAGCCTCATGAACATGCACCTGCCGTCCACGAGAAGCTTCTTTGCGTTATCGTTTATCTCCCAATCGGACTGGAAACACGTATTTATTTTGCTACATCTTCCATCTTCAACTTCCGATGTATACATTGGAATACACAAATACAAAAATGGAATACAAAAATGGTTGTTCGTTTTACAAATATTTTTTTAAATAAAATTAACGAGAAAAGAATTGCGGACGTTTGTGTGCAAAAAAAGTTAGTTGAATGCACAAATATTTGTTACTGTATAAATTGGAATACACAGTAACAAATATTTGTGCGTTCAACTAACTTTTTTTGCACACAAACGTCCGCAATTCTTTTCTCGTTAATTTTATTTAAAAAACTATTTGTAAAACAAACAGCTATTTTTGTTAAATGGACTAAATTTTTTGAATACGCACCACACTTTAGTAAAGTGGAGAGTATGTTTGTAAAATGAATAACATTTTTGTTAAATCGTCAGCATTTTTGTACATTGGACAACATTTTTGTACAATGAACAATATTTTTCTATAAAATTATCAAAATAATTGTGGACGTTTGAGCACTTGAATGGCACCTACTTTACAGTTTATAGATATTGGTTTCACCTCGACAAACATTTTCCATATTGTTTCGTCATCCAAACGCTTCCGAACTTCCTGAGAAACTGTGTAGTTTCCGGGTAGAATTGTTTCTATAAGTTCTGCGTACGGAGGACTCGAAATTTTGTCACGTTTGTGGCCCTCCTCGTCCTTGAATACCCAAGGATATAGGAGAATAAGTGTTTCGTCCTGTAGAGAAACTGTGTAGTGACGCATCTCCGATTCGTACCTGGCTTTTATTTCGGCCTCTGTGAAAGAAAACACGTGACATCGAATTTTTTAAGAAAAGTCTATTACTTCCGGTCGCTCTTTATGGGAATTAAAAAATTACCTACAATTGGTAACTTTAATAGTTTATTACCTTTTTGAGCTTTTTTCGCAGCTTCCTTGGCAGTTCGCTCTTCCTCGAGTATCTTAACGCGTTTCTCCTCTTCGGGGCTTCTCTCGCAAACGGGAATGCAGAATCTACAACGGAAACAGCTCGATTGAAAGCGATATTTGAAGCTTTTCGCGCCTTAGCCTTGATATGAAAATTTATTTTCTAAAATGCAAAAAATCGAGCTTTGTAATGAGTTAATGACGTTAAATAATAATACTTTATTTGACTCGGTGGGCAAATGGCGGTTTTTGCGCACGCTCCGCATGCGAAAATTCCCATTTTCACACCTTGTGAAATAATAGTACATTTCGATACGAGTACGAAAAAACTTTTGCTGACGAGCCTGAGTTTACAGCATGAGTCGAAGGCGAGTGTTGCAATCACACGAGTCCAGAAAACGTTTTTCTTACGAGTATCAAAAAAAATTTTATTTAACGTCATTAACTCATTACAACGCTTGATTTTTTGCATTATTAAAAATAGCGAAGCGTGCGCAAAATCCATCATTTTCCCGCCGAGTGAAATAATAGTACATTACGATACTAGTGTGATAAAACTTTTTCTGACGAGTGTGAGTTTGCAGCACGAGCCGAAGGCGAGTTTTGCAATTACACGAGTTAAGAAAACGTTTATCGCACGAGTATCGTACGAAATTTTATTTCACAAGGTGCGAAAGAGGAGTTTCACGGGCGCGAGGCGTGCGTAAAACTGCACTTTACGCACCGAGTAAAATAAAAAAATTTTAATAAAGAAAGAAAGTTGTCCAGACGACTCACTCGTGTGGCTCGTCGTTCTGAACTCGTCGCAACTCATCGGTGAGCATCTTCTGCAGCTCGGGGCAAAAAGCGCCGAACGTTAGATTGACCATTTGACCGTTCTGTGAAAAAACTCATAGAAGCGAGAAGATTATTAAAAAATTGCTCGTATCGGTGAAACAAATTTTTTAAAAAATTTTCTTATTACGTGAATAAACATCCAGGTGGGTTCACTTTTGCCGCGAAATCTTTCCAGAGCATCGATGTTGTCGCACTTTGCCTAAATGTGAAGAAAAACAAAACCTCCGGAAACGTCGTTTTTATTGCAGACAAATTTAGCGAGCTAGACGATAATTTGACCAATTGAATTTTTTTTACCGTCGCGTAGCTCAGCAAATCGCCACCGATTTCCATTTTTATTTTTTTCAGAACGCTGACCATCCCGGTGCAGGGTCCACTCCACTCCGAATAGATATCTACAACTGTGCCAACGAATCAACAATAATTTAAGGCGTCGTTGATTCTTCTCTTCTTGCCTACTAATCCTTTTCTCTCCAATATCTTCGCCCACTCTTCGTCGGTCGCGACGTCCGTCTGCAGAGCGGCCGGTGTGTTTTTCTTTGCCATTTTTCGCCCCTTGCTCAAACCACCCTGCACCAGAAAAACAAGTCTTTTAAAATCAAAAGATTAACCGCCATTGCAAGCTCAAACATAATATTCTTCCCAACACTCCTACCCCTCTTTTGCCCAGCATATTTAACGTTTGATTATTTTACAAAGTACAACGAATTTAGTCTGACGCTCCTACCCGTCTTTTGCTCAGCATTGTTTTTTTTTAATTCTAATTTAACGAACTCTGCGTTGAGTAAGAAGGAAAAGTTGTTGAGGTACGCAAGTCCTTGTCGCTGAAAGACTGAAACTGATTTTAGCGTGTCCCCGGTCTTATAGGCAATGTTTTCCTCTCTCTCCCTCTGTCTCGGTGACATCGAGCAGGCAAAACGCGAGCACGCGACCGTTTTGCACTGATGAATATTACAGAGTAAAGCCGGATCGAGTCACCAACACAACCGACGATAATTACAGTGGACCCAATATTATCCGCTCATCTGTGACGATGTAACGGAAATCGAAGCAACTAGACCTATAATATGAATACACCAAACCCGAAGTTACGTTAAAAATAATTCTATAACTATAGATTGATTTATCGAGATAAAAATTTGAATATTGCTTCTTTAGGAAAGTGTATAGAGTAGAATAATGCTGTTTTATTCGTGTCCCGAGGCAAGCCACCTAAGGACACCCTGTCCAAACATACAATGACGAATGACAAGAAGATTGCGCGGCAGAAGTTACACAATCATAGGCTTAAGATTACACTACATAGTGTAATCGAAGATAACAAAAAATTAAACTAAAATACCAAAATTTCGAAGAGAAAAAAGATATCGGATAGCTTCGATTTGCATCGTGAATGTTCGGTGACCTATTCTCGCGGCGAGAGTAAAATACTGTAATGATCATTTGCGAAAAGGTACCTTTAATTTGTTCTCAAATTTTTGTAATTTGATTTATCATTGATTTATCAAATGATCATAATATTTTATGTTGATAATTTATTTGCTCAAATTATACTTAGAGCGAGTCACTCTGGCGAGACTCAAAGTCAAGATTAACTAGAATTGTCAGGCTGCTGATAAGAACCAGAAACGTTTACTCTACCCATATAGGACGAAATATTTTGAAAACATTTCAGAAACATTTTCAATATTTAAAAACTTACAAAATATTTCGGAAATATATGGAAAAAATATTTTAAAGGATTCTATCAAAATATTCCAAAGAAACATTTCTAAAATATTTCGGAAATATACTTAATCTTTCATACTTCGGAAATATTTCTGAAACAGTGAAAAAATATTTTGAAAGCAAATATTAGCAGATGTGTACTGAACTATGTTCAGGAGGAACGAAAAATAAAATTATTTATCGACTATTTAATTAGAATCATTAGAATATTTATCGACTATTTAATGTGTCATAACACTACATGTTATTGGCACTTTTGAAGAGGCTCACAAGAATCCCATACATGAAGTGCTGGAGGCAGTACATATGTTTAAAATAATGGATAATATCTACAGAACTAAAGTATTGATAATTTGTTAAATATTTAAGAAAGATATCTAATAAATATTTTACCAACATTAAAAAATATTTGTAAAATACTTTTAAAACATTCCTGCGAAACATTTCAATGTAAAACTTATAAGTGGACAAGAAAATATTTCAAACAGTTAAAAAAATATTTCGAAGAAATGTTTTGTAATACACGTAAAATATTTTCAACATTTCGCAGAAATGTTTTATAATACACGTAAAATATTTTCAATATTTCGCAGAAGTTTTTTTGTAATACACGTAAAATATTTTCATATTTCGCAGAAGTTTTTTTGTAATACACGTAAAATATTTTCAATATTTCGCAGAAATGTTTTATAATACACGTAAAATATTTTCAATATTTCGCAGAAATGTTTTGTAATACACGTAAAATGTTTTCAATATTTGAAAAAATATTTTCGGAACATTTCAGAAATATTTCCGTGGTATGTTGATTATGCTATAATTGTTTATCAAATTTGCATCGAGCCCTTTTATCAAGGACTTAAAGTCAAGATTAACAGAATTGTAAGGCTGCTAACAAGAACCGGAAACGTTTAGTTGTCAAGCAACTTAAAAACAATGTTATGGCAGGTGAAGAATGGTTATGCAATTTGTTCGGGTCGCTTTCGATTACCGAAAAACAAACGTAATTAACGTGTCTGGGAATTCGTGAACATGCACGAAAGATATTAGACCTTGGCAATTTAGTCGTGCTCGGCCTCGAGTCTCGAGAAACTCGAAACTTCCCCGGTACATATAATAATGCCTGCTGTCCGGCGTTGATTCACGATCACGTGAAGCTCGAGCTAGATTAAAGCTTTCCCATAAATTTCATAACGTGTGCCAGCACTGTTTACATCTGACAGTTAAATTGGATGTAGAAACTCAATGTAGGACGAAATTTCCTTTCATTCCACAACACTAAACATTTTCAAAATATTTACATTTGATTTTTCCAGTAATAAAACTATTTCTTTAATTTTAAATAGTTTTTTTTTTTTTTTAGATATAATGGACAAAATTATGAGGTTCGTAATTTTCTAAAAATAACTCGTCTTCAAACTTTTCAGTCAGTGTAACGCATTATTAAATTGTTCACATTTCGATTTAATAGTTATATCGCTGTCGCATCGTCGTCTCTTGCAACGAACACGCAACCCGTCGCTTATTATGTTCCGTACAAGCTCGTGGATAATATGAGTTCACTCGAACAAGCCACTAGCAATTTATGTCTAAGAGTGACTATCGTTACTCGAATAATCATGCCAGAACACTCATAATTCGAGACATCATGCTCTTGGAATTTTGTAATTTTTTTGAGACTGCATTTTTTTTTAATATACAAATTTTAATTATGTTTAATATTCGGATAATAATTGAGGACTTCACTGAAACTGCACAAATCGATTAAACACTATGGAATGTGAATTATACTCACTTATAATTATAACACTTATAATATGTTGCAGGACAATTTTTTAATATATCAAGTTTTTTTTATCGCTGTGCAGCTTTGACAAATTTTTCTTACACCCACGTTGTCGGCATCACCGCTATAATATTTTCACATAAAAAAAATATATATCAACATTTCCGCGTTGCCGAGGATACGATGGACTCGAGCGAATCAATCGAGAATAACAACTCAAACACTTGGAAAGTGTTGACATTTATATTCATCTTTCTCAAAATTATTATCCTGCAAATTGCTTTTAAAAAACATCTCGAATGTTAATATTTTTCCTGTTTTTTTTTCAAGGTTCTCATTTCTTATTATAACTATAATTAATATATAGTTAGTCTTATATAACTATAATTAATTATAACTAAGAGCCAACTGCAAATAGCAAATAGCATTCAGTAGGTAATGCAATTTCTATGAATTTCTGTACGTGAAGGAAATAAAAAAATAAAATTAAAAAAAAATTACTGTACAGAGTTGGGAATTCTCTGGCATGATCGATAGAATAGAAAGTCGAGGTTCTCACTCCCCATCCTGCCCGTCGCTCCGTTTGCGGCGGCATTAAATACCGACAGTTGGCAACAACCGTACCGTCAGCGCTCGAACTAAACACTCGACGAGCGGTTACAATGCATCGAAAATACACCCAAATATTGACAGGTGCTTCGTTAATACGTAAATAAAATGTATTCCGCGTGAATACGCAATGTACGGAGTTTTAATATGAATTTCGAAGGCTCGACCGCGTCGCGGTTGCAGTGCGAATGATAAAAAATAAGAGGCGCGTGTTTACCCGTGCCGTATCAGCTGTTTCCAAGCGCGTTTGACAGGTGGAACAAAAATGGCTGAAAATGGGTTTGGATCTGACGTCGGGTCCCAAGAAAATCTCGCCGCCGATCCTATCAATTTCGAAATCGAAGAGGTACGATCAAAAAAAAAAAAACGACAACAATATTAACGAATTTTTTTATTTCCAAATTAACGAAAGCCCGGTGAAAATTATCGACCCTCTCGACGCATGATAATTACTACATTCTTAAGGTTATTATACTCCCACTTTTGAGATCAAAACAACATTGAAAAAAAAGTGACAACAATGTGAGACCGAATGTTTTCGTTTTTTTTATTCGTCCTTTTATTGAAAACATTCACTTTATGAAAATATATATATTTAATTGCACCATTGAAACACCACGATACAACAGGTTTATTGCAAGATTGTTTTTTTTTAATGCGCAAAGGAAAAGCTGTCCAACGAAAGAGCATTTTGTGTTGACTGAGTTTTCTTCGATGAGAACCAAACATGTTTTAAATTATCATTATTATTCATTTATTTAAGGAATAAACTGTTTTATGTATATGATTGAAAAGAAAGATCGGTTAACATTTTATATGGAGCTTACTCGGGTAACAAAAATATTTAGTCCGCGTCTTTCTTTTTCCTTTGCTAGTCTTCATTATTGTTGGTTGGAGAAAGCGCAGAATTTTATTTCCAGTAGTGGTCTTGAACTCCGACGATGTTCCTTTAAGGTACGAAGTAGGGTTTTGAAGTTGTTCATTGTGCTTGTTATTCTGTGTATTACTGATCTGGCAGTGTAGTTGTTTCTCGTTCTCGGTGTTACAGCGATTGCTGCTCTTTGCAGTTCCGTAACTGGACAATTCCGTGACTCTTAGAAACTAATGTTTTCCTTGATAGATACTGAAAATCCATGGTACCGGTGACTACTTTAAATAATAGTATATCATAATTGAGTCTCTGTTTTATTTTTATATAAGTCATTGTTAATATTAGAAGTAGTAAAAGAAAGTATATTGACAATGTTATACATTTTTACAGCTATTATCTGATTTTAATTGTATACTTACAGGAATTATACACTGAAAAAAAAAATTTGTTTGAAAATTAATGAACAGTATTGGAATCTTTTTTACAGAAATGTTTCTCAAATTTTAACACATTTACTCCACATTCCACAATTTGTGTTGAAATTTTACAGTGCAGTTTTTTATCTTTAATAAACATTTTTGTAAATTTCAGGTAAAAGATTTGTAAAGTAAAGTACATTAATGTACAATTAATGTGAGTAATGTAAGCAAATTTCAAGTTCCAGTACATAAAATTTACAATTTATTTTTACAGCATATACATTGCCAAAGTTCTATCGACCTGAATCTTTCAGCACTGTGTTAATATTATTTGTGTTTATATTCAGCCTTGGTCTTCATATTTCCATCGCTAGGTCAACAACAACATTCGTCTAGTAGATTTTTATTCTCGTTGGTTGAAAAAAGCGCAGAATTTTATTTCCTGCATTGGCCTTGAACTCTGCAAGTGTTCCTCTAAGGTGCAGTGCGATTTCCAAGTTGTTCATTGTACTTGTTTTTCCATGTATCACCGGTTTGGCAGCATAGTTGTTTCTCGCTCTTGGTATTACAGAGGTTGCTGCTCTTTGCATTTCCGTAACCGGTGGGCGCATCATTGAGTCTCCGTTTTTGTGTTTAATATCTAAATTGGGTATTTACATTTTTAAATATAAAAAATAGAACATTTTTTCGACGTGAGTTTCTCTGCCGGATGGATTTTCATTGGAGAGGAGGTAGTGTTGGCCAACATTATTCCCACGTTGTCTTGAGTGAAAAAACAACGATATTCGTTACCGCTCGAAAATGTTAAACAGTCTTGTAAACTACTCGGGCCTATCGAGTTTAATAACTAATTTTATTTCACTCGGTGCGTAAAGTGCAGTTTTACGCACGCTTCACGCACGTAAAACTCCTCTTTCGCACCTTGTGAAATAAAATTTCGTACGATACTCGTGCGATAAACGTTTTCGTAACTCGTGTGATTGCAACACTCGCCTAACTCCTCTTTCGCACCTTGTGAAATAAAATTTCGTACGATACTCGTGCGATAAACGTTTTCGTAACTCGTGTGATTGCAACACTCGCCTTCGGCTCGTGCTGCAAACTCACACTCGTCAGAAAAAGTTTTATCGCACTAGTATCGTGATGTACTATTTTTTAATTAATATCTAAACCGGAGCTGAGCTTGAATTATACAAGTACGTTTACTTCACTCGGTGCGGACAAGGCAGTTTTACGCACGCTTTTCACCCCATTTTTCATCCCTTGCGAAAATAATTTTATGGTACTCGTGCGAACATTTTTTTCTTAAATCGTGTAATTGCAACACTTGACTTTGGCTTGTGCTGCAAACTCACACCCGTCAGACAACGTTTTATCACACTAGTATCGTAATGTACTGTTCAGTAATTCAACTTCTTTTTTTTTACGATTTCAAGTATGAAGTACAAATACTTTGTGAGTACACGTCGCATTACGGATATTCGATGAGTAACATGACATCCGGTTTCTATTCCATATATCATTATCTGTCTAAACTTTTAAAATAAATATCGTTTTATTGTTTGCTTGCGAAGCATAGACGCGATATACAGACTGCTGTATGTACTTGATGCGGCAATCGACGCCTCGTGTGATGTGTTGACTCTATATCTACATCAACATGTGAACATCAGCTGTGAAACTCGAAACTCAACAGAAAATAAATCATAATACTACGCCACGCTTTTTTGTATGGCTGAGTGTCATGATTTCAGAGTTATCTGTGTTGTTTTTTTTCCTTAAGCCTACATAACGCTTAACGCTACGATCCTAATGGCGAAACGTACTTGATACTTCAGGTACTTGTGATACTTTGCACTTTGAACTCGACGGTTTTTTTTTGTACTTTTCCCAGCTCTGATCTAAATTGAGTATTTACATTTTTAAATCTGACTACAGACAAAATTTTCGACGCACGTTTCTTCGTCGTATGGCTTTTCGTTTGAGAGATGGCGAGACTGGTCAACATTACTTCGAATTTGTCTTCAGTGAGAAAACTGAACGATAACAATTTTTAAGTCTCGTAAGCTATGCGTGTTTATCGAGTCTAATATCCCAGTTTTTATGTTTAATATCTGAACTGGGCATTTCAATTTACATTTTCAATTCCACTCCAAAAAAATTAGTTCAACATAAGTTTCATCGCCGTATAGTTTTCGGTTTGGGAGGAAGCAGAGCTGGCCAGCATTATTCCTAATTTGTTTCCAGTAAGAAATCTAAAAACATTTAAAAAATGTTAACCGTCTTGTAAGCTCCGCACGTCCATCGAAACTGTCTCAATTTTGTTTGTTTAATATCTAAATAGGGTATTTACATTGTTAAGTGTCTACTAGAAAATTGGTTCGCAACACAGTTTTCCGCGGAATGGCTTTTAAGTTACACGTATCTATTACACTGTAAAAAATGTTATGAAGTTTACAACACGTTTCATATACAAAGTTATATGAAATATACATCCTCGGTATATGAAATTAGAATTCGTATACATTGTATTTGAATTTTAATAATTTATTCTAAAATCCAACACCTGTATATTAAAATTACCGGTGATGGCATTGAAAATTAAGACATCCGTATATGAAAATTATGTAATTGTTACCAATATTATACAAATAATATTGTTT
>JAPYZC010001953.1:0-16440 GCA_030522665.1 Ichneumoninae sp. A BG-2022a | reverse complement strand
CAAAAATACAAACAATGCTTCCTCATAGAAGAAGCTTCGCGAATTTCAATTTTCAACTTTTATGAAGAAGCGATATGAAAATTTCAATTTTCAGCTTTTTTTGGTTATGCAAAAACGCAATGCATTGTTACATGGGCACCACTGTGATACTCGTTGGTTTTGAAATATCAACCAAAACCCAACATCCGGGAAGTTAGAATCAGCCCAGGTAGCACAGAAAAATTAGATATTAAAAAGTTATCTCAATGGTTTTCATACTTCTATCGAATCATCGATCCGCCAATTAGACCACTCACCAAACACTGACCGTAAAAGTTATATCAGTTTTCGGTTATGCAAAAACACAATGCTTTTTTATATGTGCACCACTGTGAGACTCGTTGGTTTTGAAATATCAACCAAAACCCAACCTCCGGAAATTTCGAATTAGCCCAGATGACACAAAAAAATTAGTTATCAAAAAGTGATCTCAATGGATTTTATTTCTCTCGATGCGAAAATGGCGGTTTTCCCCCATTTTCACACCTTATGAAATAAAATTTTGTTAGATACTCGTGGGAAAAACGTTTTCTGAACTCGTGTGAACTCACACTCGTCAGAAAAAGTTTTTTCGCACTCGTATCGAAATGTACTATTATATATTCGTCTGAATGGTATCCGAAAGTTGCCACCCATCCAAAACGTTAACTTTTGGACGGAGCATAGCTTATAGTTACCATCCGGACGGACATGGGTCACATATTTAGATAATTTTTTCGTACCAGATATCTTTTTGCTACCTGTGACAGTCGGTTTGGCGCACCAATCGACTGGTTGAGTTGCAGTACATTGTTAGTAAACAACTCAAACCCAACGCATAGTTTTACGATTGGTTCGTCCGCTAGGGATAGTCACGATACTCTAATTAGCCGTGATACATTATCGTGTTGGAATGAAATATGAACTTGTCACAACATTTACGCAAGAACTTTATGTTCTTTAGCTACGATTTTCTTTTTTTACTTGTCACTTGTTCCAGAAATTAATATTTGTTTCTGTTGTTTTTATTCGCATTAATTTTTTGCTCGAGTTCGAAGGGAGTCAGATCGTCATCTGTGCGAGAATGAAGGAAGCTACTTGATGGCACAATCGTAGTGGAGAAACAATCAGAGACAACTGACTTACCGAGTCCTGAAACGATAACTTTCCGCCACACCGACGACTGCCTGGTCTCTCGAAACACATTATCATCATATTTCCACCCGCCTCAAAATATGTACAATGAGGTGGCGTACGAGCAAAATTTTGACACAACACCCAACACACACACACAGGACACATCGCAAAAATCTAACAATCACACAAGCACCAAGTTACATCACTTGCGTGCCAAAGAATCAAACAAGTTTGCGCTGTTCGCTCGGCGGCGAACTAACCTACGAGGATTCGCGATGTCAACATAAAAAAAAAGAAAGGAAAAAATACACTTGACCCCTGTAAATGAATCGAAAGAGAATTCATCGACAAACTTGCCCCTCCTCATACGGTAGAGGACAACGGACATGTCATAATTCGAGATGCATCTAAATCGGTTAAGAACTCGTAGGGACACTTGCATTAGAATCTATTTCGGGTCAAACTCAATGTGTTAATCGGTTATTTATATCGCTCTCGCTGTGCCGTTTTTCCAGCTGCTCGCCGAATCGCAAAACTCCCTTCGAACGCTAAGTTAACACATCCGGATCGTCGTTGTTTATCACGATAATGCCGTAATTTTTATAGATCTACAGGACAACAAAGGAACCCTCCGATCCGATAATCATGGACGAACTTTGGTTCCGTCTTGCCAATCAGCTCGAAGCACTTCAGGTATTTGTTTATCCTCGAATTTTGTCGTCATTGCGACTGTCAACAATCCCACTCTCAAGCTTGCCCGTTTTGTTTTTGGTTTTTTTTATTACGATAATAATATACACATAAACATTCGAGAGTAGTCAAGGTAAAAAAAAAAGTAAATTTCTTGCTATGTAAACACAACAGGTCGAAGGCTCCGTTGCCCTTCAGCAGGGACAACAGTGGATATCTGCGTTGCTGGCGCAGATACATCAATTCTTAAAGAACGCCTACAGCGAGGAGTACGGCAGGCAGATAAAGGACATCGGGTTGCAAATGCAATCGTTGATTCGTAGACTATGGGATCAACTCGAGTTTCAATATTACTCATTGCAACTTAACTCTAGAATGCTCTATAGACAAATGGGCAATCTCTGCTTCAACGACGGTAACTGACAGTTTGCCTATTTTATTTATTTTTGCCTATGTGCTTCGGCGAAGAATTTACAGAGATGTTTTTGTTTCAGTTTCGAAGAGAGAGGTGCTCTTCTGCCTCGCTGGATTGGGCATCGGCACGCTTGTCGGATACAATATCGGACTGTACTGGAGACAAACGCCGCGGAGAATACATTACATGAAAGCTGTGATGTGTCATCATTACATCGGAGTAGAGGTACAGAGAATATCGTGAGGAGGGTTGACAAATTTACCGACAAGCATTATTTAATGACTGATTGCCGATTTTTATTTTACCAGTTTTTATTTTATTGCGAGATTTACACAACCTTCGAAGCCGCAGTATTAATAATTAAGTTCGTTGATTTATTTAGGCTTCCTCATCGAGAAAGATATTCGAACAATTGTATTAAATGTATAATGTGCTAATTACTTTACACCTTTTTTCGTAACATGAAAAATGTCTGCATGTCATGAAATTGAAACGGTCAAACTTTACTGCAAAATTTATTGTCGAAGATCCGCTAACTGTTATTTGCGTAATTAGAGACTGTGACGCTAATTTTAATCTATTCTTCACTGCCGATTACAAAACTGTATCATTTTAATCTTTGCATGATATTTGATTCAGAAACTTTTATCAGGCATAAAAAAAAGTTTTCAAATATTTCAAAATTTCATAAAATTTAGACGATTAATCTACTTCTGTCCAAATTTAATACGAAAGATAATGATTTGTTAATTGATTCACTTGCTAGATTTGGAGTCGATACCTCAATTTTTAGTTGAATTAGATCAATTTTAGTAAGTTTTCAAAAAATATCAAAATTTTATGTGACCTCTTGAATAAATTTCGACTAAACTCGATATGCTGTTTGAGGATGACACCTCAAAACTCCCGCATCTAATTGAAAATTGCACTGAACGAAGAAACGTGAACCCTCAATTAATATACAAGATTTCAGATCATTAACTCGAACCATTTCCCAGTTGTACTCGTTTTCAACAGTGCTAATTTGTCACATACACACACACAAACAAATACATCCGAATGCCAGCTATCAATCGCATTTCTCGAGGTTTTAGCCTATTTTTAGTACGCTGACATCGATATCGCGATTGAAAAAAAAAATGCCAAAACTTATCTTTCTCCATGAGGAAATAATAATAAAAGCAATGTCACGACAATCGCTCCATTAAATACAAAAATGTATTACCATCAGGGTGTTTCAATGGTAGACGATGCGGAAGTCCCGGTGATCAAGAGATCGGACGAATTATTGATACAAGTCAAAGCAGCGTCGGTGCACGTGGTCGATGCAAAAATATGCTCCGGTTACTCGAAAATGTACAGAAGACTGCTGAACTCCGGAGTGAGTATTTCATGAAAGTTTCTTTCGATGAGCATTCGGCGTTATTGATATGAAAAAAAGTAATCATAAATAATTGTCTGCGTTTACAACAGAAGGAATTGCCCGTTGTTTTGGGCAGAGACTGTGCAGGAGTCGTAGCCGAGATTGGTCGGGGCGTTCTCGGTTTCGACGTGGGCGACGAAGTCTTCCTCGCGACACCTTCCTGGGCTTCCGGTACCATGGCCGAGTACATAGTCGTCAACGAGAGTCAAGTAGCCAGAAGGCCGAAACTCGTTACTTTCGAAGCGTCCGCGTGTTTGCCTTACAGCGGATGCTTGGCCTGGGACGCTATTGTCAATAGGTCGAATATCGGAGAAGGCAATGCCAAAGGAAAAAGGTAAATTGAAACGGAAAATATTTTACTCTAAAACGGTCTTGGACTTTTTTTCATTAATAACTCGTATTCGAATTAAATAGGGTGTGCATAATACCTATTATTAATATGATTATTATTATTACTGTTATCATCATGCTTGTAAAACTGAAATGAATGAGTTCATTATCATACTAGTGCGATAAAACTTTTTCTGGCGAGTGTGACTTTACACGAGGTCAGATAAACATGTACTGCAAACGAGTGTGGGTTTGCAGTACATGTCGAAGGTGAGTGTTGCTATCACACGAGTTCAGAGCAAGTTTTTTTGCATGAATATCGAACGAAATTTGACTTCACAATGTGTAAAGATAGGAGTTTTATGCACTTTATGCGAAGCGTGTGCAAACGGCCATTTTCGCACCAAGTGAAATTCAAATTTTCTAAACGAATGGATAGCGACTATGCTCGACCGAAAAAAAATAAACTGATACAAAATTTGCGTTAATTTTTGCAGGATTTTGGTATACGGTGCATGCTCCCCGGTCGGCTGTGTCTTAACGCAATTGGCAAAGCTATGGAGCGGTCATGTGACGGCCGTTTGTAAATTGGACGCTGCCAGAGTGATAAAAGCACTGGGTGCCGACGTTATATTATCTCTGGAAGAATCGACTATCGAGAAGGAACTCTCCCTTCACGACAGGTAAAAAAAGTTCGTTAATCGTCTTTAATGACAATTTCCACGAACTCATCGCCGACAAACACATTCTTCCAGATACAACGCTATTTTTTATACTGGCGGCGATCTGAGGGACATTAACACGTTGAAGAAACACTTACTGCCGCACGGATCTCTCGTATCGACTATGCCCGAGTATCTCACCTCCGATTCGCTGGGATTCGTGTTTGGTTACATATTCGCCGGTTGCGTCCGCATGAAGCTATTGCTGCAAGTACGTTAATTACATCCGTTGACGTAAGGATGCTTCACACGTACATTGCCAGGCAAACGTGAGGTTCATTTGAGAACTTGAACATATCCTATTGGTCCAAAAATAAAAAAAAAATCAAGCGTATTAATGGTGCCAAGAACATTGATTTTGCATAACAATAATTTCAAGAAGTTATTAACAAATTGCTTTAAAAAATGGTGCAGCAAACAATCAGTAAACCTTTTTTCTATTTTCAAATGCATTCATTGACTTTTCTAGAAGCCACATGAATTTTTTCAGAATTTTCTTACATTTTTGAATATTCCGTTATCGAAATTTTTTAAGGCCATAACTACGGAACTGTTGGCGCATCGCAACAAAACTTACTGTGTGTACTGTGGAATCGTTATAAGGAAACATATCCGACATTCGTGCTTCTACATCGCATTTCAAATTTCAAAAAAAAAAAAAAGTGTTGAAATGTAAGAAAGTTCTGAAAAAATGCATATGAATTCACAAAAAAATCAAGGAATTCGTTTAAAATGAGAAAATAAAAGGTTTTATGATTTTTTTCTAAACAATTTATTTAAAAAATAATTTGTCAACAACTTTTTGGCATTATTATTATGCAAAATGAAAGGTCATTAATACGGCTGATATTTTCCGTTTTTTATATATCGCGAAGTACTGAAATTTCGATCGAATTAAACCGTTGGTTGGGAATGTATGTGTGATGCATTCTTAAGCGGATTGATTTTCTATTTTGTGAAAACATTAATCGATCCATCGATTCAATTTAATTTTTAAACATTATTTCTCGAAATAGTACGTCTTCGGACGTAATGCTTACCAATGGAAAGAGGGCTCGAGAATAAACAGCTCGTATCTCGAAATATTGCGCGAGCTCGTCGATGCCGATCAATTGCAGTGCGTCGTTGGAGCCGCATTTCGACCGAATCATATAGAGCAGGCGTTGATACACGCGGCGAGCTCCGACGCTATCGGAGGTACCGTCGTTAAGTTTCAATGACGAAGAGTTCACCCCCGCGTCGAGTCGCGGAACGGCTCGTTCCGAGGAGCCTGAAGATCGGTGCCGAAAACAAGACTGATTTTACTGTCACGAATTGTACACAATCTCGATTAACCCTTATCCACTGTAAAACGGCAACTATACCGATTCTGATCCCGAAGAAGTTCATTCTTAAATATGAATTTCCGAGGAATGAAACAGAGAGAAGAAATTAAATACTTCGTTAATGCGAAACAATGATTGTATATGTGCATAAATAAATCGTATTACAGTGGGTAAGGACTAACCCAATAAAGACCAAACGCGCGAATATTCACGGGTCAACTGCGTACTGACACAGTTGACAGAGCAACAAAAAGTGGTGCTGACGTGCGCGAAAGTAAATCGGTAAAAAAAAGAAAAAGGAAAAAGAAAAGATAATTGCTGTAAATCACGCAAGGTGAAAAGATGGTGCCGAGAATATTTTTGGCCACTGCTTGTGTGGCCAAAATTATTATAGTTGTACTATAACGTAGACTACACGAGTCCGTGTGAACCGGACATTGTTAAGTTTATTATTAAAAAAAAAAAAGATTGAAAAAAAAACAAATAAAAGAAAAATGTTTATAATCTATTTTACCAAATAAATGAATAGCAATGAATTGAATGTGCGTCGTGAGAATATACATTGACGAATCCTTTGGAATGTTATGGACGCTGTATGTTTTCATAAACGCATGTGAATTCGGACAAAACGAGATTAACTTAATCGACGATGATTGAATATGATTATTTTGGTTTTCCGCGGAACTTTCCACCGCCAGCCGTCTTCCCTTTCTTCGCCGCTCCTTTTTTGTTGTCGTCGGCCTATCGAGAGAAAATTATTCGTCATTCAATAATTCCGCAGATAAATTTTGAAGATCCAATTTTTACGATCCAACAACTTGCAATTATTATAATCGGCACTGGGCAAAGTATTTAAAAAATGCTTAAATTACAAAGTATCACAAGAACTTAAAGCATCAAGTACTTTCTGTACTTGAAATATTTGTCAAGTACTTTTTCCAAGTACTTTTCACATTTAGGTTCGTAGCGTTAAGCGTTTTCTAGACTGTAAAAACAAGGTGCAAAGTAATTTACACGCGGCTTCCTCATTGTAAAAATTCGCTAACTAAAATGTTCGTAATTCGTCATTTTGAGACTATCTTTAAAACATTCTTTAGTTTTGTTCATAAAAAAAATGCATACAAAATTGCATTTAAAGAAGTAACGAAAAGCGCCCCTTATTGTAAAAAAAAATTCTCGTTAAAATTATACGTATTGAAATGTCATGCTGCTTATCGAGTATCCGAAATGC
Source organism: Ichneumoninae sp. A BG-2022a (assembly GCA_030522665.1). NCBI lineage: Eukaryota > Metazoa > Arthropoda > Insecta > Hymenoptera > Ichneumonidae > Ichneumoninae sp. A BG-2022a. The sequence goes on along the minus strand of JAPYZC010001953.1, from coordinate 9,149 downwards.
GAGTGTGTACTCAAAAAGTATTTGTACTTTTGAAATCTTGAAATCGCAAAAAATTACTTGAATTACTGAAAAGTACTTGTGAACTTCAAGTACGTACTTGAAGTACCAAACAAATATCCGGTACCTCACGTACTGCCCAGTTCTGATTATAATTAATTTAATTGATAATTGTTATGCCTCAATGATTACATTGATCGTGAGAAAATTGTAAGCGACAGTGGGATGAAATTTACTTTGCGTTTCGTAGAAGGGGTGGTGGCCAAAACTTTGAAAAACCCATCGAGACGACCCTGAGTCGAGGTATTTCGCGCCTTCATCAATTTTTTAGCTCCGTTTCTTATCCTGTCCTCGGCGAATTGTTTGTCGCCGCACAGAAACTTCACCAGACCCTCTTCGTCCGGCTCGTTCCATTTTAGCTGTAAATCAACGTCGTGATAAAATTTTTGCAAAATTACAAAAAAATGTATGACATCTCATTTCGGCTGGATAAAAATTCTTACTTCTATCTCTTCCGCGTTTTGTATCTCCGGTTCCACAAACAGCGCTCTCGCTTGTTTGTAATTCCAGTCCTCCGGCACTGGATATTTCTTCGTGTCTAAGTTTTCGATAATTTTTTCCAATGATCGATAAGTCCTTATCAGCTCGATCGCCCTTTTGGGACCGATGCCTTTGATGCTGTTCGTGTAATCGCATCCGAGCATTATACAGAAATCGATGAACTGGAAGAAAATTATTATGCAATCTCATTCAAACATATAAAAACAAAAATATATAACTGTAGTTAATAATGGATTTTACGAATTATCGATAACTGTTCGAATTGTCGTTAAAGTGCGAATTCTTGGTTTTATTATCACTAATCCAAGACCAGTACCTCTTCCTTGTTCAATTCCATTCCTTCGAGGACCTTGTCGAGATGAAACTCCTGGACCGGCATTTTCCGCGCCTCACTGAAAGTCAGATGTCTGAGGAGAACATTGCTTCCAAAAGTAAGTGCGTCCATATCTTCTGTAGCAACGGCGAATACCTTGCCCGCTTTTACCAGAGCAGCGCACTGAGCTTCCGCTTCGCATGGTGCCTGGAAAACGACAAATTAAGAAAAAAAAAAACATAAAAATAAATAAATGAATAAATAAATTATTAACCCTTTCACTGTCAAGGGCCCCTGTGGGCTCCAAAACGTATTGAGAAATACCTTTCTCTGACAGCGAAGGGGTTGAATAAATGAATGAATGAATAAATGAATAAATAAATAGGTAAATGAATAAATAAATAAATAAAATTTATCACGCTTTTTTGCGATAAAGAAAACTCCCGCAAATAAACAGTCATAGGCACTAGAAGCTATTCACTACTAACGTTGACAAATGGAATGCCCATGAGACTCAAAAGTTGTTTAGCTTCTTCGGCATGATGGCTTGTTACTTTGACCAGACGTCTGTTAAACTTGTCGATATCCTCAACGTTTCCTGCAAGCAATCGTGCATTTAATACACCGAGTTGAAAATATATATATATATACAGTGAAATAATACCATTTGGCTTAGAGACTTACCAGCTTCCTCGGCGATCTGCAAGGCCTTCTGAGCCTCGTCTCTTTTCTCTGCTCTCTTAGCCAATTCTCCACCTTTCAGGTTTGGCGGTTTACCGTCGAAGACATATACTGGTTTTATCCCATTTTCCACCAGCCTTATCGTCCTATAGAATGTACCCATGAGATGACTGTAAAAAAAAATTATTCATCAAATTTTCAATTTTTTAAAAACCTTAATCCATTAGATTGAATTATTTTGTTTACAGTTGGCCACTCGCCTTGTCGTTTCGCCATCGGCTGAAGTAAGCTGAGCTCCTTCGGAGCGTACAGCTATGAGGAACTGGTACAGACACATAGAAGCATCGATGGCGATTTTACGGCCTATTGATTCATTTATTTTTTTAGTAAATTTTAGTAATTAATGAAATAATGTGCTTAGAGGATTGTTGTTTTATAACAAGAGAGATAATATATAACTTACCGAAATAATGTTTGAGCTCTTTCTCTTTGATAGCGCCCGGAGCAATGTCGGCAATGATCTTCGATAATCCAAGAATACCCATTATCAAAAATGTATTTTATTACGAACGAATCAATCGAGCATGTCAAAGAACGCACATTAAAATTTTTCGAACAGGCGCAAAGGTTATGCTCGTGCGTTATGGAGTGTACCGCCTGAGCCTTAGCCGAGTAGTTGGTTAGTTATTTGATTGGGGCTGGCTCTGGATGTCGACCAGTGTGGATGCTCTGCGATGATCACTCGATGCAGGCAGACACGGCGAGACGCGGCGATCGAAACGATCGAAACGCGCCTTTGCAAAGTTGAGTTTGATAAACACGTGCGTCTCCGTTTAAACGCATCCGGTTTCAACAGTCAATTATTCAATAGAAAAGTTATCTAAGTAAACAATATTATATGTTTAAAAGTAAAGAAAAAATACGTTAAATACAACGAGTTAAATAACGAAGGACGAAATGCCTGTTGTCAAGAGAGTCATGTAAGTCAAATGTACATCACGAATTCTAACCTCAAAAATCGCAGTCAAAATATACTTCTTTATTGTTCTTTTGTTATGTTTTTTGTTCATTCCGTAACTATTTTGTTTCAAACAATGTATTTTTCGTGCAGAAAACCTAAGACGCACAAGGGTAAGAAAGCTATATCGAAGCGAGAGCCGCAGTTGATCGAGGATGCGAAACAAACGCTGTGCATCAAGGGCGCCACCGCGTCTCAAATTGTCACCGATTGTATGAAAGATTTGGTACGTATATCGGTGCAACGGCAATTAAGTACAATGACTTTTTTGGCAGCAATAAAAAATTGGAAGAAACAAAATAATTATCAAATAATTTTTTATTATTGTCACTATTGTCGTTGTCATTGTTAAATCAAGATTTTATATAGATGAGTTTACGAACCAGGAAAATGAAAAACCTTGAGTGACACCGAATGTTGTCAAGTACAATGCAAAGAATGAACAACAAATTTGTGGAATATTGGGTCTTGCATATCTGCATCAAAAGCTCCACTTTTGTTTTTTATTGACTCTAAGTAATTCAGTTTATCTGAGCTTATTAGTTGATTATTTCGCTGTGTTCTATGTTGCGATTGACTTGAACTACTAAAGTGATATGAAAAAATTAACAGATTAATTATTTGGTCAAGAAGATTTCCTGGAGTGTGAATAATAAAACTTTTGAGATATTTGTTCTTTTTAATTTCATTGAATTGAATTTATTCAATGTTAATGGATTGAAGGATTTTGTTCGATGGCCCGTTGACAATATGTGGATGCAATTAGAAATACATTAATGAATAAATGTTTTAAATCTGCAGCGATCGTCAATGCATTGTATTTATTGTTAATGAATACACACTACTACTCAATGTTAATAATAATTTTTATATAATAACGTATATAAAAGCAGAGTTGGACAAATACATGAAGTTCTCCAAGTATGTATTAAAGTATCAAGTACCGAGTCAGTACAGAGGACTCAGACCTTCAGCACTTAAGTTCTCAACCAGTATTCAAGTACTTAGCGCACTTGCCCACCGTCGAATAAAAATATATCATTAAGTACCAGATGGATATGAATTATCCACAGAAGCAGATAAATTTGGCTCGTTTGTGTGTGGTTTAAAGATTTTTTATTGCACATAATACACTGCAGATTTTTTCTTCCTTGAGTTCTTTCTGTGCTATTAATCTAAGATTTACAAACTTACTATTAACTTGGATATTTCCTTGCTACATTTTCTACCCCCAGTAGATTTCTATCTGAAACATAAGAGTCCACACCCTCAGTAAATCCTTCCAAGAGATTTATATATACTTACATTTATATTTTATTTTCTACTATCATTGCAGTACAATCTCAAGAAGCCAGATGCCCAGTTCATGCAAAAGAAGAATCCTATAAGGCCGTTCGAAGACGCAACACCCATAGAACAGTTTTCCCGGAAATTGAACTCACCTCTCTTCATGTTTGTTTCGCACAACAAAAAGCGTCCGCACAATCTTGTAATGGGACGAACATACGAGCACTCGATTCTGGATATGGCGGAATTCGGTATAGAGAATTTCAAGTCGTTGAAGGATTTCAAAGTCGAGAAGATCGCCGAGGGTATGAAACCTATGCTTGTATTCAACGGCGAACTATGGGAGAACAATCATCAGTACGGAAGGATAAGAAATCTTCTGGTCGATATGTTCCAACGAGATGTCGTACAGAATGTAAGACTGCAGGGATTGGAGCACGTTCTGAGTTTCACAGCCGTGGAAAATAAGATTTTACTCAGAAGCTACAGGTACCACTAATCATATTTTAAAGATCAATAAGTTTTCTTCCTTCATCAGCATTATTGGACTAACATCAGTAACAACAAATAATATTGTTATTTATTAATATTAATTTTATATGTAATAATGTAATTGTCAGATTACTTATATATTAAATTGAAAACTTCTTTTAATCAGGGTGATGTTGAAGAAATCTGGAACGAGGATCCCCAGAATAGAATTGAACGAAATCGGACCCAGCGTCGACCTTAACGTGAGACGAACGCAACTCGCCTCGGACGACCTCTTCAAGCAATCTTGCAAGAAGCCAAAGGACCTCAAGGTCAAGACGAAGAAGAACATATCCAAGGATGGTCTGGGTTCGACATTGGGCCGGATACACATGGGAGCGCAGAACATAAATAGCATTCAAACAAGAAAGATGAAGGGTCTGAAGAAAACTCTCTCGGAAAGAAAAGCGGAACGAAAACGAAAGAGTCTCGACGACGCCGCGATAACGTCGAAAAAAGTCAAAATCACCAATGGAGCTAACGATTAAAAGATTCTTCATTTTATGTTACAAATACAGATTTATACAAAAAAAAGTGTATTAGACTTTTTTATTCATCGTCGAATCTTCCAGCAGGGTCCAGGTGGAAGTGTTTTTATGGTCCTGAAAGTAAATAATATTCAAAGGGTGATTTTTTTTCCGATACTAATGTTTTTTTTATGTATTTCAAGATTCACGCACTTTAACTTGAACTCCGTAAGCTAGAAGATTGTTCCGAACTTCGTCGCAAGCTCCAAGTAGAACTCTGTCTTTGGCTTCGTGTTCGAGCGCTCTATTTCTCACTGTTCGTCTAAAATTGACAAAATCGTCGATTACGTCTGTCAACATGTTTCGGCTACCTTCCGCGCTTTCGACGTCCGAAATACCGAAGACCGACAGTGTCTTTTCTATGTATTCGGCAACAGCGGCGACACACGCGGTGTTTTTGCCGAAATAAGCATTCTTCGGGCCCTGTGAAATCATCAAGGATGTTTTATGGATACGTTCCCCGAGAACTAAAAGTTTGATGCGCGAAAATCTCAATATTTTAAGGAAAAATTTAGCCTGGGAGATAAATTTTGGGTTTACCTCAGATTGATTAATCATCTTATTCACAACAGCGGCGAGTTCTTGAATCGAAAAGATCGCTTTTGTCGTGTCAAAGTCGTTCGTCAGCGCCGTGCGGACTTTCTCAGTAGTGATTTTCAACGCCTTCAGATGAGATTTTTATGAGAAGTGAAAAAATAATGAGTCGTGAGTGGTGACACAGAAAAGAATAATCAATCAATTTAATAATAAATCGTTTGACTAATTTTTTCTTACTTACGGTTAGCACCACAGCTTCATCCACATTTCCGTAATTTATTTGGCCGGAAACGTAGTTTCGACAATCGCCAAGAAAATTTTTCAATTTTCGCAATATCGTTACGGCATTGTGCATTTTCTCGTCTGAGAACTCGATTCCTTAAATTGATAAATTTTAAGAAAATTAACAAATGTTGTAAATTGGAGATTGAGACTATAGGGTAATGCAATGACATTGCAACAATTTTTTTCCAGCTCCCCTCTCATCTTGCAAAGCAGGCAAAATAAGTGCATTACCATTTCTGTAATGTGTGAGGAGACAGAACAGTCTGAATTGGTTGGCGTTGTACTTTTCGAGTATCTCCCGTATACCAATAGTGTTCTGCAGACTCTTGGACATTTTTTCGTCCCCCTTCAAGGACAAGTGTCCACTATGCAGCCAGTAATTCACCCACTGATCCACGCCATGATGGCAACATGACTGAGCTTCCTCGTTTTCGTGATGTGGAAACAACAGGTCAATACCTCCGCTGTGAATGTCTATGTTGCTCCCTAGCGTTAAACTGAAGAAAAAAAAATCATGATTAAAAAAAATTATTTGACATACAATTTATCGTAGCTAATATTTTGTAATTGATAATAATAATTTCATTGTGTATACTTTGAACCTGGCTATCGTACTGCATTCAATGTGCCAGCCAGGCCTCCCGGCACCCCATGGACTCTCCCAGGACGGCTCTCCGGGCTTCGCTGATTTCCAAAGCGCAAAGTCGGTCGTCGATTTTTTTACCGCGTGCGACTCTTTCGCCAAAGGCTTTTGCAATTTTCCGTATCTATCGTATCGCGATGTGTCGAAGTAGACGGAGCCTGAAAAAAACGGGGTCATTTGCTAAAATCTTGTTTTTCAAAGATTTTTTAATATTCGCGATTTTATACGATTTTCATTATTTGAAGCTTTTCGACTCTATGGTATTGTGCAATAATGGAGTATATATATCATTGAAAAAAAACCTGAAAAAAAATTCATTTGCTAAAATCTTGTTTTCAAAGTTCTTTTAAGGGTGCATCACCCATACATTCCCAACCAAAAGTTAAATGCGATAAAAATTTCAGTACTTCGCGACATGCCAAAAATCCGAAAAAAATCAGCCGCTTTATGTATGTCAAGAACTTTGATTTTGCATAATAATAATGCCAAAAAGTTATTAACAAATGATTCGAAAAATTAATTGTTTAAAAATAAATCAGAAGACTTCTTATTTTCTCATTTTAAATGATTCTTTGATTTTTCAGAATTCATATGAATTTTTTAAAAATTTTCTATCATTTCAAAATTTTTTTTTTCGAAAATTTAAAAAATCGTTGCAGAGCCAGGAATTTTGGAATGGTTCAGTATCACGATTCTACAGTAAACACAAAAAGTTTGGAGGTCATTGCGCCAACCGTTCCGTAGTTACGGCCTTAAAAAAAATTCACAAACGAAAGTTAAAAAATGATAGAATATTTTGAAAACATTTATGTGGCTTCTAGGAAATCAATGAATTCATTTGAAAAGAGAAAAAAAAGGATTTTCTAATTATTTGTTGAACAATTTTTTTGTTTAGCAATTTGTTAATAACTTTTTGACATTACTATTATGCAAAATGAATGTTGTTGGAACCTTTAATACAGTTGATTTTTTTCAGATTTTTATACCATTAGGAAGTGTTCGAATTCTCACTGAATTTCACTTTTGACTGGGAATGTACGTCTGAAGCATCCTTAATGTTTGCGATTTTAAACGATTTTCACTATTTAAAGTTTTTCGTATGTACTGTATCATGCAGTAATGAAGTATACATATCATTGAAGAAAAGCCTGAAACATACATGAAAAATCTCACCGTCTTTACCCATGTAAGCTCCCTTGGATGAAAAAATTTTTTCCACAAACTGCACGATCTGTGGCACGTAATCTGTAACTTTGCAGTACAGATAAGGCGGCTTGACATTCAACAGCTTCATTTCATCAAAAAATTCTTGCTCGTAGCGCTTGGTTAATTTTTTCCAATCCTGCCGGGTATCCTGAGAGCGTTTTATTATCTTGTCGTCTATGTCTGTGATTCCCATAACGGATACCACATTGATGTCAAAGAATTCAGAGAGTATTCTTCTGATTATATCAGATCTGACGTAGGTGCTAAACAAAAAAAATTTATTACAATTTTGTCATAATTAATCTTTAATAAACAATTAAAAAATTTGAAAAAGAAACTGTTAAGAATTTTTTTACGAATTAAACGATAACTGAAGAATAACAAAATGTGAAATAAATTGTTTATAACAAAGAAAATGATTAATGCTAATTTGCTTAACGAATTAATTACCATGCATGACCGATGTGCGCCGAGTCGTAAACCGTGGGCCCACACATGTACCAGGTGGCGACCCTTTCGTTTTTCAATATAAGAGGTACGACTTTTTTTTCAATTGGATTCCAAACATTTACGTCAGTCCGATAACCCGTAGGTTCGACCCAACTAGACGAGTGTCGTTGCGATCCTTCGTGAAATAAACGTTGCGAGATAAAAAATCTTTTCCACCTCGAAAACTTCATATTTTTTGTAAATCTCATCAAATTCAACAATTGTCGAGAAATCCAAACTGTAATAACTTTAACAATTGGTTTTTTTTTTAAAGAACCTTGTTTACAATTGTTGTACAGGTGAAAACGTTAATAATTGAAGAAAAAACACCGGCGGTTTATAGTCGCGGATTACAGGCAATTCTAGCCGATAAAGATCTTTCGACGCGATATGTTTTCGTTGCGCACTGAGAGAGGAGAATCAGAGTCCTCTGTATGAGTAAAGTGGTAGCGTTCCGCAAGTATCAGGCCATAGAGTCGTCAGCTTTCGGACTGTATTTCCAGCGTAGCGTCGGTAGCCAAAGAGCTCTCCGACGGTAAAAATCTCTTTCTCCGTGCGCAGAAATGCACACGGTGGAAACTCGGTAACATTCGAGAGAATTACGAAGTTTCTACCGGTTCCGGTATCGAGATTGCACTGAAGCCGATGCAAACTTACCAATGACCGGACACGTCCCAGTGGCCGGACATGGCGTGCGTGCAATTAAGGGAGATGGAAATACGATTTTTCATGCATGTCCAGGGACTGGGACTGCTCCCTTAAGTGTCCGGCCATTGGTACGTTTACCTCAGTGACTGAATTTAACTTTGAACTCTCTAGTTGAAAATCAATAGCGTACGCGGGCAGAACTCCGTTCTCGAGTTTACTAGAATCTCGTAACAGGCTTCGACTCGTTTAAGGAGGGAGTCCCTCTGCGCGCTGACTTTGCATAAGTTCGACAATAATAAGAGATAATTGCAAGTACTTCTTGATGGCGTAAAAATCTGAAAAAAATCATGTATACTAAACGTACTGAGAAGATTAATTTTGCATAATAATAATTGCAAAATGTTATTAACAAATTCATCAAAAAAT
>JAPYZC010001952.1:0-23104 GCA_030522665.1 Ichneumoninae sp. A BG-2022a | reverse complement strand
CTTTCAAATTTGGGGAAACACATAACCGAAGGAATTCGGAGCAAGGGTCGGAATCGCCGAATGAATATCGTCGATGGACTTTGCAACCATCAAAATTTCTCATCCGTCCGACAGGGAATTTTTAATTCTCGACGGGAGCGCGAGTTACCGCGGTCGATAATAAAAACTGTAATGAAATTTTCTCCCCGGTGGTCGGCGCATGTACGGTCAAATAAAAAGTTTCCTTCAAAGCGAGCATCATGTCTGCTTCCGGTGAAACTTCGCTTCCGACCGTGCGCGACAGCGCCGATGAAAAAATTCGATTACAGTTTCCGATACCGACGGAGCCGGGCTCGGCTCGGTCGGAGTGGGTTCCATCGTAGTCTTGGGAAATAGGAAAAAGTATCCGGTTACGCATATTAACGAGGATGGAATTGAGTCGGCGTACTTCAGAGGATATTTTTTTCGCCACCCAAAAAGCTGAAAGCCTTTTTTCCTCGGGCGAGTGTCAATCTTTATTACCCTCCCTCCTCTCTCCCCTCTCCTATTCCTTTCTCTCGAGAGCCCAAAAAGCACTTATGGCCCTCGGCTCGTGGGGTCGTCGCGCTCGGACGCTGTAATTTTCTTCGTGAAAAATAACGTCCACTTTAGGCGGGAGGGATCGATACATAGGTACACGGAAACCATATCGGCTGACTCTGCCCGACTCTCCGAGCCGATCCCCCAGCCGATCGTCGAATCTCCAACTCGCCTCGTTATACACACACACACACACATATATATATATATATATATATATATATATATATATATATGCGCATACGTATAGGGTGTGTACAGTTCGGGTATCGAGGACGACAAAAGAATGGCCCACCGAAAATAGAAAGCGCGACGAAGCTCACACCCGGTTCCAATTAAATTAATTGCTGCACCAATTCGGAACTTTCGATCCTCTTTTATACCAACATCGAGCTTCCGTCCGTCCAACATAGTGCGCGCACTCCCAGCTTCGGATTGCGTGTGCGAGTCCTTTTTCGCCCGGGATGGGCGGGGAGGGGGTGGGGGGTGGTTTTCCTCCTGCTCGTTTGCGAGCTCGCTGATCAAATTTCCGTGAAAATTTAGCCTCCCGAACCCCCTCCAATTACAGCTGCGGGTTAGGGTTTCGTCGGGTCTACGAATGTGAGTATGCGAAGCTCGTCGAAAACAGTTCACCTACCTCCCGTCCCCGGAAGAATTCACGTCGCTGACTCCGCTCTTAGGGGTGCCACTTAGACTGATGATATCGTATTGTCCCGGCCGAGGTGCTTATATAGCAGCGATATGTAGTAAAGAAAGGTTTGTACGGTTAACGAACATTCCGCGTACACTTGAATTTTTTTTCTTATTGATTTTACCATCTTTGTTTGTCGAAGAATATTTTTGATGTAAAGAATATGGTAAAATTAACAAGAAATATTTATTTGTCTTCCTCGTGGAGGAAGCTTTGTCGATAAAAGAAAATAATGGCGTTTGAAAAATATGGTCGAAAATACAAAAAATCACTAATTTTGAGAATATTTACTGAGAAGATTCCTTATAAATATTGTAATTATTCGTCGTTTCGGGACCATGTTTGATACATTTTTTCCCATTGATCACGAACCTGCCGCTTATTATTTCACTCTTACCTCAATATTTGATAATGAAACTCGCGTCAGAAAGAAAATACTAGTTTTTCGTAAAATGCAATAAAATGAAAATCTAGTAACATTTAAACGGTTCGATCGATACCCGCCAAATTTAAATGGGATCGTCGGTCGATAATAGTTCCTTCGTGTACAACTTTTTAACCCGATAGCTGAAAAAATTTAAGAGGTAGCGTACGCAGAGTTTTTTTTTTTTTTTAGCAAATATAAAAAACGCGTAACATTTTTATGAGTGAAAGCATTTTACTAAAAATGTAACCAAACATTGAGAATTGACGTTCTCAAGTTACAAAACAGTTTCAATCTTTCGGGTCTGAACATACATACACACACTCACGCGCGCACACACACATACACATGTCCACATTTTTCCAAAATACGATTTTCCGATGTTTTGATATATTCTGAACACGTTTTCATAACAATCTCGAAAACCATTTTTTTTCATGAAAACAAAGCTCCCTCTATGAGGCAGCAACCCACATTGTTTTGTCACCGCTCGGCCGCACAAAACCCCCCCACCCCCCCCCCCCCCCCCCCCCCAAGGATGATTTATGGTGCTCCATTTTCAGTTGTAGCTGCGGAAAAAATTCTGATACTAGGTCGAATTATGATGTTTGGGCAATTTTGTTGTACTTTCATCATTCGTCAGAAACTCGATGCGGCCAACCGCGTAACGATATCGAGAAATAGCTGCGTAATGCATGTTTGTGAATCACCCGCTGTGATATTGCAGTCTTCAGGAGCTGCGGGGGTTTATCGACACTTATTATTCACCGTGAATAGACGTTAATGCGCCGGGATTGATAGACCGAGCGAGTCAGTGGAAACCACCGGGGAATGGTCCCTCGCCCACTCCGGATGGACGTCGAAATACCGGAAGTTCCGTTCGGCGTCCCGACGCCGACTATTCCGGCGTCGCCGACGAACGTCTTTCTCCTTCCATTCTCGTCGTCAACGTTGGGTCCCGGGAACGCAGGGTGAAACTGAATAGAACGCACGACTCTGCGACGACGAAGTGACATTCCGCTGGTAATGCCATGAATACGAATAAGATCTCGTACTACATATAGCACACACCCGGTATATACATTATTCGGAGATGGGAAGCCAGGATAATGGCACGACCCATAGCAGTATCCCTCAAGCAATTTTCCGAGCAATGCAGTAAAAAAAAATGCATCTCTTCACCCAGATTTCGACCCGGGTTGCGGGTCAAAAAGGACCATTTTTTTAAATAAAAAATGAAGCACCGGTTTTGCCCGGCTCTCCTTTTCAATTAAGCAAAAACAAACGTGTATGCATTTTTTTATAGAAGAGGATAATGCTTTAAAAGTTATCTTAAAAAAAATACATTTCCTCGAAGCGACGGAGCATGGAAAATTTGCGTCAATCTCCGGAAAGGATACTCGAGATTCTTGTCTGTATTTTATTTTATGCCCATTTTATCGCTGTCCATAATTGGATTAATCACTTTCATTACTTCCCAAGCAATTTTCCGAGCAATGCAGTAACGAAAAAAAAACAAATTCAAATACAAGTTGCGGGGCAGAATGGACTTTTTCATCTATAATGAAGTACCCGTTTTGCCCCGCTCTTCTTTACAGTTGGGTAAAAAAAACGTTGTATCCATTTTTTTATAGAGAATAATGCTTTAAACGTTATCTTAAAAAAATACATTTCCTCAAAGCGACGGAGCATGGAAAATTTGCGTCAATCTCCGGAAAGGGTACTCGAGATTCCTGTCTGTATTTTATTTTATGCCCATTTTATGGCTGTCGATAAATGGATTAATCGCTTTTATTACTTCTCAAGCAATTTTCCGAGCAATGCAGTAAAGAAAAAAAAAACAAATTCAAATACAAGTTGCGGGGCAAAATGGACGTTTTCATCTATAATGAAGTACCCGTTTTGCCCCGCTATTCTTTACCGTTGGGTAAAAAAAAACGTATCCATTTTTTTTAATAGAGAATAATGCTTGAAAAGTTATCTTAAAAAAAAAAAACTTACCTCGAAGCGATAGAGCGTGGGAGATTTATGTCAATCTCCGGAAAGGGTATTCGAGATTCCCGATACTTTATTTACGCCCATTTTATGGCCATCGATAATTGGATGAATCACTTTCATTACTTCGGGTCATTAATTTTTTCAACACGGATGAAAACGGCCGATAAAAATAGCTCGAATGAAAGGTCAGCGGATAGGGTAAGAGAAAATCAGCCCCGTGTCGCCTGTCGGCCGCATCGTCGCTCGTCCTATCAATGTTTTTCCCGCGAAGCCCGGCGATGCAGCGACTTAATTTTTCAGAGTGCAAAAATTCCACCCGAGCGTTCTCTCCGGTACGAGATTAACGAGAGCGAGAATGCCCATAATATTATCCATATCCCATGAAGTGCTCGAGCGCCTGGAATTTCTCCGTGGAAGCTGAAAGCCCCGGAGATCGGAGAATTTGCAGACCCCGGGAACGCGAAAACTTCGCATTACCATCGTTTCTATCCTCCGGCTATGTTATCACCCTCCGGTAACTCTCGACGGTACAGCGAGTGTACGATAATATTATAACCCGGTAAATTAGTTTATTCGAACGATGAACTTTCGCCGAGTCGTCGTGAGGGAGGTCGCGACTCGCTGCGTTATCGCGAAATGTGACGCGGATGCGAACGCTCGGCTGAGGGCGCGCATACACGAGTGACTCCGAGGAGAATTATGAAATTGGGTCGTCCGTTGTGTACGGCAGCTTTTGCCAGCTCGTCCGTCGCAGCGAAACATTGAAACTTGGTGGAAAAAAAGCGCATCCGTAAGTTGAAAGCTCCGCGAACGCGGGTACGGAGAAATGCATTCGACGCGCTCTTTAGGGGAGAGCGGGGCAAAATGGCACAGTGGAGCAAAACGGGATTACGAGACGAAAGCAATTTTCCAATAACTTTTGGATGGTGGCGAAGGTGGGGCAAAACGGGTTTGTAAATCCGGATGTATCGTTGGGACAAAATGGGACATCCAAAAATTATTGGAAAATTGAGTTTAGTCCTCACTGTCCCGTTTTGCCATTTTGTGCCATTTTGCCCCGCTGTGCCATTTTGCCCCGCTCTCCCCTGTCCTCTCCGAGAGCAATCAGGCGCACAGAGTGAAAGAAATCGTGCGAGTAAAGGGAAACGCAGGTGTCGTCGGGGACAAAAACATCGCAAACAAGCCCCAAGACTTCTAACGACTCGGCGTTACAAGAAAGTGACGACGCAAGCAGAGCCGGATGCACAGAGCGTTGAGAAGACTCGGAGAAGCGATTCATAAAAGAAAAAAAAGGAAAGTGAATTTTTTTTTGAGCTTTGTAAAAGCCGCGGAATAAATGGTCAATCGTAAAAAGTACCCGGAAGCAACACGTGCAGAAATGCGTTTTCCGGTTTTCCGATAGAACCGGAAGGTACGGATGTCGTTTGGGACGAATATAAATGGTGTCTGTGGGATTGGATGGATACGGAAGGCGTATTAAATAGTATGCGAATAAAAGATGAAAGGGGAAAAAGGCGGGTGTCGGGAAAAAGTGGAAAAAAAAATCCCGAAGACTTGTAAGAACTCGGCGTGACAAGAAAGTGGCGACGCGGGCTGCGCCGGATGCAAAAAGCGTTGAAAAGACTCTTGGGGAAGCGATACATAAAAGATGAAAAAGGAAAGTGAATTTTTTTTCATACGTTAGAAAAGTCACGTGGAAACAAATTTTCAATCGTAAAAGGTACCCGCAAGCAACACATGCAGAAACGCGTTTTCGCGGTTCCGATGGAACCGGAAGTTAAAGATGTCGGTTTGGAAGAGCATAAGTGGTATCCATCGGAGTGGATAGATGCGGGACACGAATTAAGCAGAATGCGAATAAAGAGAAACGCTGGCGTCGTTGGGGAAAAAAAACTAAAAAAAGCCCGAAGACTTCTAAGAACTCGGCGTCAGAAGAAAGTGGCGACGCGGGCTAAGGCGGATGCAAAAAGCGTTGAAAAGGCTCTCAGAGAAGCGATACATAAGAGATGAGAAAGGAAAGTGCATTTTTTTTTATAACTTACGAAAGTCCCGTGGAAACAAATTTTCAATCGTGAAAAGTACCCGCAAACAACATGTGCAGAAATTCTTTTTCGATTTTCGATACAACCGAAAGTTAAAGATGACGTTTCCCAAGAACACGAAAGTGTGTCTATAGGACTTGATACACCCAGAAAAATAATTTATTTGACGGCCACCGTTTATTTGGTTTAAGTAATATATTTATTTGATTTCAATAAATATTTATTGTATGTATGTATGTATATTTTTATTTGCCTTTTGAGATAAAACCCCTTGGCAAAGGGTGAGCCATTTACAATATTTTTACTCAATATATATTATACAAAGGACTACAAGCTTATAAATAAGATAGTTTCGCATTGTACACAAATTCTGGTCTTAATTATTATGATTAACATAGAACTAATAAATATTTATTTGATTTAAATAAATATTTATTTTACTTAAACAAATAAACGGTAACCGTCAAATAAATGTATTGTCTGGGTGTAGATGGCGAAGTGGCTGCCGTACGAGTGGAGATAAGAAGAAAAATATTCACGGTAATTACACCGTCGACATCGAGATTGAATCGCGAGCCGGATAAGGGTCGATTGTCCGAACGGCGGTGGCAGCGCGATCCGAAGTAGAAATGGCCCTTTATGGTCAGCCGGGAGACGCCGGGCTTAACCGGTGGCACAGGCGAGTTTGAACCGGAGGGTTCAAACTCGCCTGTGCGAAATATGGCGGTGAAACGTACGAATAATGTGCAGAAACGGCACGCAATTCGTACGGCGGGGTGGACGAAGCGGCTTGATACTCCGACGTATGCTTTAGCAACCCCGCATTCTGACTCACGTTAACCAATAGTTTTGTCCCGGTGGCTGGCAGTGGCCTGGTATCTGCATGGCTATTATCGTACGTATACGGACTCGAAACACGTATACATAGACACGTTACCAAAACCCAGACCCCCCCCCCCCCCCCCCCCTCCTCCCTCAATGCTTCTGTGGTATTTGAGTAATGCTTCTCCTGTTCTCGGAACATAAACGTCCGCGCTCTGGTACACCGCCGGAGGTCCATATACCGAACCCGCCAACACATAACTCTCTCGCCTCCGGCGCTCCGTTCCACTTGCCCCGGAGCAAACGGATGCTGCGGGCCACATATCTTCTCGGGGCTTATAAAACTGACAAAAATCATTGTTGTGTCGCGGGATAATTCTATGGATGTCCGAACAATTCACACGGTCGGACGGACAACGCCACTTGCAGTTTTTATTTTTTCGCCGATGAAAATTCGATGACATGGTACATTTTTATTTTTATTATTTATTCGTTCGTGGAATAAGAATTCCACGTAAAAATCCAGGGGAATCGAGTCGGTCGGGTATCTCGTTATCGAACACGATGCCGCATGTATAGGTATGGTGGCCTGTTTGTTGTGGAATGCGCCTCTACGCGCCGGATTATTTAAATATATTCAATACGATCGGCCCGTCGGGTCACCGAATTGGAAGGTTCGCCGGTCTCGTTCGTCTCGGTGCATGAATTTGAACGGGGTTTCGCATGGGGATCGCGATAAAAAGAAATGTTCGGAGGAGGGGGAGAGAGAAATCGGGAGCGCTTTTTTTTTCTTTTTTTTTTTTAGTTCCCTGACTTCCATGTCACAGAGCCTTCTCCCCGACGGCGATCCCGAATGATTTACATACTTTTCCCCCGGCGCCGCCTCTGGTCTACGTGCGACCTCGCGACCGCCGGCTGCGTGACGACCGCACGGCACCCTTTCACCCCCGACCCTCCCCGACTCTCGGTCCCGTCATCATCGACTGAGGTAAAGTGGAACGACGACGCTTCCGGGCTCGAACGGGGCGCGGAACTGGCCGGTACACCGGTACGCGCGCCCGACACACGGACGACATCAAAGAAGCGCACACGAGGCATCGGCAATACGAGAAAAGTAAGTAGGTACTCCGCAGTCGAGATGAGAGGCGCCTAATCGAAAGCCGGAGTCTGCACTTCCCCAGGAAACTCCCCGTCCAAACAACGCTGACAACAATTTCTCGACAACTTTCGCCACCGCGAATCCACTTGACTCCATTCTGAGAATATTGAGTCTCAAAATTTTTTTTTATTTCTTCGCCACCAGCGCGCAAAAAAGATACACCCAGAAAAAAACATCATTTGACGGCCACCGTTTATTAAGATTAAATAAAATATTTATTTGATTAAAGTAAATAGTTACTTAAATGAAATAAATATTTATTTAAATAAAATAAATATTTTACTTAATCTTCATAAGCGGTGGCCGTCAAATAATTTTTTTTTCTGGGTGTAGACTTAATTCCGTGAAGTTAGGAACTCGGATTAGTCTCCTGACTAATGTCAGTTCCCAACTTTACGGATTTGGCTATTTTCTAATAGCCAAATAGGCTGCTCGTTTCGGAAGTATTTTCGACATACGGGACGACAAGCTCTGGATGAATATGGGGTATGACGGACCCCTGAAAATATATTTTATTTTAGTCGGGCGGAAGATGGCGGTTTTTGCGTATGTCTCGCGTGTGTAAAAGCCCCATTCTCACATTTTATGAAATAAAATTTTGTACGATACTCGTGCGACAAATGTTTTCTGAACTCGTGTGATTGCAACACTCGCCTTCGGCTCGTGCTGCAAACTCTCTCTCATCAGAACATTTTTTTTCGTACTAGTATCATAATGTACTGTTTTTCCCGACTTCGCCAAAATAACGACATTCCTTGCGTGCAACACGGGCGGGAAATCGTCTATAATTGACTAGTGATAATTTTTACCCAGCGCGCATGCGCAGTGCTGTTTCATTCCTCCATAGAGAGTAACAAGGCTCATTACTCCGTCTCGAAGCCCTATTATGCCCGAGGAAGTAATAGGTCATTGGCGAATATGAGCATTTCGCAACGCAAGAAATGTGGTTATTTCAATGAAGTCGGAAAAAAGTATCGTATGCTACACGGGAGAAAGCAGCTTTTCACCTCCTGTGATTTCTTCAAAATTCGCACTCAGTGAAAATCGCGCACTTTCTTTCCCCATAGCGTAATATACTATTTCTAGCAGAGGGAAGAGCGGGGCAAAATGGCACTGCGGGGCCAAACAGAATAATAAGACAAAACGCAATTTTCCTATAACTTTTGGATGATGGCGATGGTGGTCCTTGGGCAAAC
Organism: Ichneumoninae sp. A BG-2022a; assembly: GCA_030522665.1. Taxonomy (NCBI): domain Eukaryota; kingdom Metazoa; phylum Arthropoda; class Insecta; order Hymenoptera; family Ichneumonidae; species Ichneumoninae sp. A BG-2022a. The sequence continues at coordinate 14,214 of JAPYZC010001952.1, read as the reverse complement.
GGCAGTTGAAAAATATGGGGCATCCAAAGATTATTGGAAAATCGAGTTTTGCCCTCACTGCCCCATTTTGCCCCGCTCTTCGGATGTATTTTTAAAATATATTTCTTCGAAGATATTTCTCAAGGTATATACCAATTTGTGCATGTTTGATGGATATTGATCGTAAAAAAATAAGGAATCTGATATATCTCGATTATACTCGATTTTCGTGGGGATGAGCGCGACTTCGCTTTTCAAGGGGCTATTCAAGCGTGGCTATAACCCACTCTCCCACTTCCTGGCGAGTTTAATTCACCGGGCAGGAAGTTCACTGTTAAATTGAAACGGTGTGCGGTATTATGTACCGAATCGAATGAAACCGGGGCCGTTCATTATACCGAAGAGCATACAAGGGCTTTGTACCGGTGAACCGGGCGCGCGGTCTATCCTATCAAGTTCCATTCCGCGCGGTGCCAGTGTATGCCCGATCGCGAAACCAGCGTCTCGTTTCTCGCGAACGTATCTTGACGTTTTCTCATCGGGTCCGTACGATATACCCGTTAAAAAGACTCGTTTGGCTGTCCGCCAAGTGGAACGCGAAAAATGGAGAAGCACGTCCCGTTTCGTTTCGACTGCGTATATACGACGATTTTTCCCGTAGGGAGTGGGAGACGGAATTCGAGAAAAATTTATTTTTAAAAACCGTTCCGACATCCACGCTCCGTCCGAGCTATTTTATGTACATTTTAGGCGACGCAAAGTCGGGAGTTATGCCCGATTGAATAAAACTCTTGTAATCCCGAAGACGAAGAGACGGGGCACACACAATTATGCAAAGTGAGTTACAGGATCCACTCGGAGACGGTGAGAGATAAAAGAGGTGCCGGTACGACTGTCGAGGAACTTAGTTTTCTCGTCGCGAAAATTTAATTCCGAATCGAGGGGGGTAGGTGGAGAGACGGGAATATCCGAAGCGATGCAGCTTTTCCTACCTGGTGATGCACGTCGGCTAGTTTTTCTTACCGGGCAAATAACGAACGTCTTGCCGCGCTGCCGATCGATTGGCGGAGAATGAGAATGAAGGAGACGTATATACGTATATCCTCGGGTTGACGGTGATAAAACGAATGAAAGATATAATGAAGTCTCCCGGGGTATTTGTGATAATCTACTTTTCATTTCCGGGCTACCCGAGTGGAATCACCCTGGGGGACTTCTTTCACATCCGTGAATCGAGGATACAGCTTGCATGGAATTGTACCGAGTCGCTTTCTGCAGTGTTGATTTTGATGAGAATTAACAAAAAAAACTATTTATGGTGTCCAAAGTTAATTGGAGAAATCCATTCGCGCCCACTTTTCTCCAGATGCTGCTTCATTTAGGTTTTTGGTTTTGGTTTTTCAATCTATTTTTCAATTCATTTCAATTCCCGTAAAAAAGAAAAGATATCTACTTTATGAAGAAAAATTGAACTCCGCTTATAATTTTTACTTTCTCATCACATACTTTAGGAGCTTTTTTTGGTGCAGCTTTATCAATGTATTTTTCAATTCATTTTAATTCCCGTAAAAAAAAACGATATCCACTTTATGACGAAAAATTGAACTCTTATAATTTTTACTTTCTCATCACATACTTTAGGAGCTTTTTTCGTCCAGCTTTATCAATGTATTTTTCAATCCATTTCAATTCCTGTAAAAAAAAAATAATATCTACTTTATGAAAAAAAAAAATTATCTTGTCTTATCATTTTTCCTTTCTCATCCCATAAGAGGTATATTGTTTTGCCTGGCCTCGACATAAAGCCGCTTTAAGGAGAACGAGACTTTTTTCGAAAAAAAACAAGACATTTTTTTTTTTTTTTAATAAAAAAATGAAACAAATAGATGGTTTGTATTGCCAATACCGGAGACTCCATTATTGTGTAAAAATCTCCTCGAGGGAGCGCGAGTAGAAGTCGTACGGCTCGGACGAGAATAAAAAGCTCTAGAAACGAGCACCTCGGTACGGGAGACGTCGTGAAAAAAAAAAATTAACAGAAACCTAATTTGCATTCGCTCCAACGAAGCGTCTAACAAGTACCATCCCTTCGCCCGATGCTTCGAGGCATCAACTCAGCCATGCGCCATCTACTTTCCTCGAGCTCTTGCCCACACTTATATCTGTCTCTCGGCTAAAGCCTTCCGCCGCGCCGTCCGCGGGAGAGCTCGTGTAAATTATTATTTTTCTCTTACCGTTCTTTTTTTTTCTTCATTTTTCCTCGAGCCGACCGGAGAGAGTCCAGATGTGCAAAGCCGCGAGCGCGCCGCCGTCTAGAATTTCCGTCCTGGAGTGCCCCAGCCTCCGGACACTCGTGCTCTGGACCAAGGGTTGTGCAAACTGTGGAGAATACAGAGACCGGCAACGTTCCCTCTGGTTATTCGGTCGCATCCACGGCGCCGGATTCTCGGCAAAAACCGCAAGAGAAATCTTGCGGAAGCTGCTCTTCCTCCCGGCAAAAAATAACACGAACGTATTTACCCTACGCTATCAGAGCTGTTATAATAACGTACAGAGATATATAGCCCGAGGAAATTAATTCATCACTCTCAGAGTATTTTTTTTATTTTATTTTAATTTATTTTTTCTCTTTTTTGTTTCATTGCTACAAAAGAGCCGAGGTATTCGAGGACGGAAAGGCTTTGTACCGGAAAAGCCAAAGGAAGATACGCTCTCGTAGTGTCCTCCCCGGGACTAAAACAATCTACGGTTTTGCACGTTTTACCTTCCACCGCGGACCACCCGTAGTTTGATTCATGAGCCTGAAGCCCTCGTTTTCACGATCCTCCACCGTCGCGCCTTCGCGGCCCCACCTGAAAGTAATTGTTATTTATTCTGATTTGGAACGGCACGAATCCCGGCGTCGCTACCGGCGCCCGACGTACAATGCCTCGTGGCCTGTTTGAAATTTTCTCTTCGACCCCCCGTGAAAAGAGAGCGTAATGAGGGCTGAAAAATAAAGTGAAAACGGAATTCTGTCCTGAAAAGGATATTACACACTAAAAAAATTGTTTGAAAATTAATGAACAGTATTGGAAGCTTTTTTTTACATAAACCGTTTTTGAAATTTCAAACACATGTGCATTGCAATTTTACAGTAAAATTTGTATTTTTCATTAAAATGTTTGTAAATTTCAAGCAAAAGCTTTGTCATTTTAATATCTGGTATATTTATTTCACAAGCAAAGTACATTAATGCTTAATTAATATGAGCAATGTTAGCAAATTTCACCTTCCAGTACATTAAATTTACAATTTATTTTAACAGTGCACGGTTATTCTTATTTCTTTGCGTGAACAAACAAAATTGTTTACTTTTTGTTTGTTTCGATATTATTTTGCTAATTCCGCTAGAAGCGCGAATGTGAAAGGTGAGGAAAAGCGCTGGACGTTTCGCGCTTCGAAATCGGATTTTCCGCTATAAAATGGATATGCGAGAAGGGAACCTACGCAGTGTCAGTGCCTTTCGACATCGACAGCAACACCGGGACGAGCCCGCTGAACATCGATCGGAAGGGAATTATGACATCGTCGGGTGTCAAAGGGCTGTCCTCGAATCGAGGCTGCATCGAAAATATAGCACCTGCACCACGGTCAGAGACGTATTTCACCTCGATCCTCGACTTCAATCTTTCTCTCACCTGTCGCCGGCCGATATATTGCTCTGGAAAAAGTTTCGTATCGGTATATTGCATAAGTTTCTCTTATATATAATATCTCGTCTTTTTTATTTTTTGCACCCTAAACCAAAATCGGGCGACTAAGACTGGAAGTGGTGAATCGTTCCGTATAAAATGGTAAAAAATGCTCTTAAAATTTTATCGAGTCAACCATTTTTAGGTATTTTAAAAAATGTTATCTCTTACCAATATTTCATCATTTTCACGCAAATAATTGCAGTCACATCTCAATTCAAATAAAAGAAGCCCCGGGGCTGAAGGACGCTGACAATATGCGAATGCAATTAGAACTATATTAATGTATAAATGTTTAAAATCTGTAACGATCGTCAACGCATAGTATATATATATATATTTTTTTTTTTACAAATATACATTTATATTAATACTACCAATAATTTACAGGGTTTCACTTTCGTACGAATAAAATGCTTGATTAATTAACGCGTGAATCGCTGGGGCCGCGTTTGATTAAATACGTTAAAGTGTATTTTTATAATTGTGTGGAAAAGCGTTGAGATAGAATTTATAAAAAAAAAAAGAAAAAAAACTGATTGAGCGATTAGAATCGTTAACGGTTCGAGTAAACTCACTCGCCTAACGGGAACGAGAGAGAGTTTACTCTTTCGCCCTATCCGTTTCACCCTCGGTTAGACTCACCGTTGGAACGACATTTCCAGGTTGTAAACAAGCGACCCAGATACCCGCGTCGGGATTTATCTCACCGGATTTGCAATTTTATTGCCCTCGAACAGCACTCAACGGCGCACGCGGGTTTCGTCGGTTTATTATCTTCTCTCGCTATTACGCCACTTACATAATATTATCGAGACTACCATCTCAAAGTACCATCAGCTTTATCGAGCTTGACGAGAAAATAATGGTAGACAAGCGTGGATACACTAGAAGCGTTTGTCCATTAAATCTTGTACACAAAAGGTACCTAACTATAAAAGCAAACAAAGTCTGTACGAAAGTTGATATAGCGTACGAAGTTTTTACGCAGTAACTAATCAATCAAATTAACTTAATCGTGGGCTAATTAATGCTTTACATTTATATTAATACCCAACTCATGTAGGGGAAACCGGGGCAAAACGGGGACGCTAAGCAATAAAACCTAGTATAATGATACCGAAATAGATGCATTGTTTTTCACACCAAAATTGTATTGGCCCCGATTTTGAAAGGTTTTAAAAAAACCATTTGGGGCAAAACGGGGTACATGTCCCCATTTTGCCTCACGTCTCCGTTTTGCCTTGATTTTCCCGTAGACCGGGACAAAACGGAGACGCTAAGCAATAAAACCTGCTATACCGATACCGAAAGCATAGATCCATTGTTTTTCACATCAAAATTGTATTGGCACTTGTTTTGAAAGGATATAAAACAAGTGCCAAAAAACCATCTAGGGCAAAATGGGGTACATGTGCCCATTCTGCCCCATTTCCCCGTTTTGCCTCGGCTTCCTTTATATTACATTTTTAATTTAATATAAAGGATAATTTAATATAAATTTAATTAAATTTAATTTTTAAACTGGTATTTAAATTTTAAATACCAGATCTCGCAAGTCACAGCTTGATAATTTTTTATATTAATATAGCTGATATATTTTTTTAACAGTTCATAATAGCAGCTCTTGCGAACTTGCTGGACTTGTATGTTCGACCCGCAACTTGCGACCTGTTACAACGTAAATTTGTTGCGCGTGAACGATGATTGGTATTTTGTGAAAGGGCCAAACACTAGTTCTTGACATGGTGCGAACCCTATTTGTGTTCGTTAATGTGCGGATCATTGTATACAATGTTATACGTGTATAGGGCGTCTTGAGAGGGCCCTTAAATCGCTTTTGAGCGTGCCTCGCATCGTCTCGTTTCTACAACGTCGACGACCGACGATAAAGCCTCGGTAGAAGGGTGGAGTGAAGGTGGTAGCAGTGAGGAAGAGATTGGTAGGGAAACAGAAGGAGAGAGAATACTTTGATATTTTCTCGTGCAAAGAACGGTTCGAGGCGAACGATCCTAAAGCGGGCCTCGAGATTCTTGAGATAAGAACAAAAGCCTACATAGCCTCGTACAGTAGGCACTACAGCAATCACAGTCTATGATCACCTTCCCTCTACTGCATTATAAAGATCCTTCGATGATTTCGGTATTCATAGAAATTCCTCGTCGCTTTATAGACCTTCATATTTTGTGACTTTATAAGGAGGAAAAAAATTTACTTTATCCACTTCCAAATAATTTCGTTTCAAACGGACACTCGCGTATACTCGATTACTCAATCTTTTTCTCTACAATTATTTAGCGTCAACTTATCGGTAAATTATGTTCGTTGGCATTTTCGACTGATAAAAAGTTACCGATCGGGCGAGCAGTAACTCAGTAAAATCACGTCCTGCCAACCGCCCGAATTGTCGGATTTTTAATATGAAAAATCGTTGAGATTAAGAAACTTATTATAATTTATTGGATAAATTGCCATCGCCGAAGGTTTTCTCGCAGTGGCGTTAATAAGTTTAACCGATCTGAACAAAATTGAGAAATTGAAATTCGAGTTTCTATCATAATTATATCCTCCGCACGATTAAAGCTGCAATGTATTTTTTCCTTCCATCCGCGCGGACCTCAGGTGACGGTGCTTTCAGCCACGAAAGTACACACGTCGGGTGGACGAGCCGGGGGACTCATAGGGTAGAGCGGGGCAAAATGGGGCAACGGGGCATAACGGGGTTTTTGGACAAAACTACATTTTCCAATCATTTTTGGATCGGACAAGGTGGCAAAACGGGGCAGAAAAGCCTGATATATCCGATAGGGCGAAGTCGGGCATCCAAAAATTACTGGAAAATGACGTTTTGCCCAAAACCCCGTTTTGCCCCGTTGCCCCATTTTGCCCCGCTCTACCCTATATATATTTTTTTCTTTCTCAACTTTGCCCGGCGCGACGGGAATGAAGTTTTTCGACCGTGTTATGTTGCGCTATTCGAAAAGTCAAGAGTCAACGAGGAGCACTTCAGCGAGGAAAATGCGATCGGTCATGGGTTTGGCTGCTACTGCCGGCAACGTAATTTTCAAACTTGAACGGAACTCCATTTCCACGCTAGACGCGACGCTCGGCCTCGGTACGGTATATTTATGTACACGAAATCGTTGTATATGCACATGAGGGTATCCTACACGGAGTTCCAGGCGGTAGACGAGCGTCGGGCTCGATTGGCGAGGCGCGAACGCTGCTTCCTATCTTCGTTCACGCTCGAGGCCCGTTGGGTTTGACGGATAGTATACACGAAACTGTATACAGGAGGCTCAAAATTTCCATCAAAGTTCCGGTTCGAATTTCGAACCGTTGGGAAATCACTGGGGGGGGGGGGGGATGAACCGGAGAGAACAGTACGACGGCTCGACGAACTGAAAGCCTCGCCGATCCGGGGGACACGTTAAAATTGCGGACGTGCAATTGCATTTGCCTCGGCGACGACGGATAGTTTGGGATCGACCGGGTCTCGATTGAACAGTGAAATTTACATAGATTCGGATGATTTAGGTGCGACGAGAATTTTCGTACCATCGTCAACGTCCATTTTCCCAGTTCATGAGGCGTGTCGAGCTACACGAGAAAGATAGAGGCACAAAATCATGTATTTCTTATCATTATTACATTATTTAAATTTATACAATTTTTTTTACGTAAATGAAATTGTTTATTCGTCTATTTGCAATAAATAATTGACTTCATTTGTCGGGAGTATCGAGTTATTAAAAAATATATATACACTATATGTCAATTCGATTTGAGAAGTGTCGATAAATGATTTTTTTTTATTATAAATCAGCAATCTATTTCAATGACTGTAACATTAATTTTGCCCACGCTGCACCGTTCGTATTGCAATGCCCGTAATGTTCGGGATTTTTCGCGAATAGCGAATTCAGATACAAAAATAGAATACGATAATCTGAAAGCAAAATCAAACCGACAAAAAGAAACTTACGTCGACGCTATCGCTCGGCGCGAGCGATTTTATCGATCAAGATAACGCCAAACGTTGCAACGATTGCGAGTTGAACTGAAAACATTCTTAGACATTAATTGTAGCACACGTTTTAAAATAACATTTTTACTTGTCGAGAAATGTGCTTCAAGTCTGAGCGACTATCTATTCTACTGAGGGGCGAATTTTAGGACGTTAGTTTGACCTTGAGATCGAACTTAAGTTCGAACTTTAGATCAAACTTCAGTTCGAAATTGAGAAGAAACTTAAGTCCGAACTCAAGATCAAATTTACGTCCGAACTTAAGATCAAACTTAAGCACGCAATGAAGTTCGGGCCGAATTTCGATGTCGAGAGCGACCTTAAGTTTAAACTGATATCTTAAAATGCGACCCTTAATGTGTTTGAGTCTAAAGTGGCCCCGTGTGGTCGAAGTGTAAAAAAAAAATATGACTCAAAGGTTACCTTCGAGTAGCAGATCCATAACAACATAATGGAACATCGCCTCTGTCGATGGTTAGCTTCATCGAAAACCTAGCGGTGTATATAGGTATAACGTACTGTACATGTACTATTAAAGCAGAAGCTCTGAGAGGGCGCCGAGAGAGAGAGAGAGTGTCGACTGGAAAAGCAATAACTACTCTCGCAGGGTCCGCTATAATAGGATTCACTGCGGAGCGGTCGTCTTTCCCTTGAGATCTGGCGCATGGAACCGAATTCGGACCGCACCGACGCGTGGGAATGTTCGATGCTCTTCCGTCACTGAAAATTGGGTGAAAATCGTCGCGAAGCCGAGGCGAGAGAGTCGAAAGGACGAAGGAAATTCCGGATCTTTTACCATCTCGGTCCCTAATGCTCTCTGCACTCCGAGGGATAGAGGTTTCAACGACCAAGAGGGTCAATCGATTTATGACGCGAGACACGTGAAAGCAGATATCGTTCGCGCTCTTTGTTTTTCTCTTTCCGCACATACTGACGGGATAAACGTAAAAGAAATAAACGGTAAATACTGGGCAGTATGACAAGTCTTTGTCGCAGCTTTTCGCCATTGATCGGTGAAAACGATCTTACGATCGCTTTTACTAATTCGAAGCAATTGAAAAATCACCTGAAAAATTATTGTTTGCTTTTTTTTTTGGTATATCTCGAAATTTTTATTGTTGAGAAATATATACAGACACCGTAGTAGACACAGTAATATAACAGCAATGTAACAGCAATTCTAACAAGTGATGGTACCGGAACATTAGAGGTAAATTGTGAGTAAGTTTCTATTTCCGACTCAGTAATACAACATTGTTGTATTACTGTAACTGTGTTATTTAGCTAAAACCGTACAGTTATGTTACTGACACGTAAAATTGACGTTGCCATACGTAACTATAACATAACAAAGACAATAACAGTTACATAACGAGCAATATAACTGATTGAAATAGTTAACATAGTACAGAAGTCAATTTAAAAAATATATTTGTGCTTAGCCGTACTTCAATTGTCATGCTCATTATCCATAGGTCTATTAACTCTATCGTTAGCCACAAATTGAAGAAAAGGTAATTAATTGTTGAGACATCGGTGAGAGTGGATCCTGAGTCACCTCGGATTTGTATTCTGCAACCAAACCTATTCAGCTGTGCTGGAGTTAGGAGTAAACTTTTAATAAATGGTAAACACCATTCAAATTGCTTATTCACAGATCGTGACTTAAATTACACCATGAGTATAAATGGAAAATTAGAGTTGTGTATCCGAGAATATTGCAATGTATCGGGCAACTTCTTTACTCACTACCAATTTCATTGACATTAAAACTAAAACTTACGAGTAAGTTTTAACAAATCGGGAAACAAGTTATGCTCGCAATGTCAAAAAGCGGTTTGAGACTCACCATTTGATTATGCACGAAAGTGCCTATAAAGGAGTGAAATTTGACAACCCTAAGTCACTCCCATATGCTATATTCTCAAGATTTCGGCGTTCATAGCGTATGGGAGTGGAATCCGAAAATCCTGAAGCACTTCCTGATTCTGGTCTCGGACTTCATATCGTATGAGAGTAAAATCCGAAAATCCTGAATCACTTCTATATGCTACATAACACATGCTACATGCTACATGCTTCATGCTTCTATATGCTTCTATATGCTCTTCGCGTTACTTATCTTAATAAGTAACACCCAGAGTGTGAAGTTATGTTTCAGTTGATCGTAGCTTTGGAATTTCCTAATAGGTTCAATCCGGGCTCAAATAAAATTTCATTATATACCATTGCAACAAACCAGCATTTATGTAACAGCGATGATATATTGCGTCGACGACTTACCTTTCGTGGTCTATAAACAGACGCGACGTTTTTCTTGCGGGCCATTGTCCGATTCTTTCTCGCCATTCGTCGTTTCATTTTTCACTCCTGTTTACTGTATTTGTGCGCCCTTCTTCGTCTCTCGCTCTCTTCGAAATGAACAACTGCGTCCCACGTCCCAGTGACACTCGTAGGAAACAAGCACAATGGGGGAGCTACAATATTTCTTTGCCGCATGAGTGAACGCCTCTTTCGAGATTCCGGATAATAACACGGAGAAATAATCAGAACACTGTGAACACTCGTGGCGCCCCTTGCGAGCTTTGAGTGCATTCGGGCCCGACTCTTTCTCCCCCGACGACGACGACAAGCTGCTACCTTTCATCCAATTTTTTTCGACTTTTCAACTCTCGACTATTCTTCCACTCGAGAGTCAAAGCCGAAAGGTATTCTACCCGGCTAACAACCACCGACGTGTGTTATTGCACTCGAGCAACCCGAGCGGATTAAAAACTTCTCAAGTTTCCCCATTGTCGCTCGAGCTCGAGTTTCTCAATGAGCGACGGATTAATCAGCGGGAGGAAAAGAAAAAAAACGTGCAACGTACCCGCTGTAAATGAACGTTCACCGGCGAATGAATAAGCTTCGCGTTGAAACACGCTTTAATCTAGACTCCTCTCACACTGAATTTGACGTCTGCTCTCTAGCCGTTAATTCACCGCTGGCATCACCGTGTATACTTATTATTCATTAAAAATTGATGAAAATTTCGTAAATTTTGGGAACTCTGCCACGTAACCTAATTATTTTTTTTGACAAAGCTCTCAGTCTTAATTAAGCCCGCCGAAGGGCGAGTGGTGGCCCATGGGCGTCTATGGCATGGAGGGACACTTAACACGAGTCGGGTGGCGAGCCGTCAAGAGCCGTTGGCTAATTGCATTCGTCCCAAGACCCCGCGCGAGGGCAACCACGTGCCATATGGTTCTCAACCGCGAAGTGAAATCTTGTTTCTACTCGTGTTATGCAAAGTTCTCTCGGTCGTCGCGCTCGGATCTCAGCAAAATTAGCCGTTTGCGAAGAATTTCGACAACGAAGATTCTCAGTGGTTCGCGCCTCATTCCGGCACGTAGAATATTTAATAAGTTTGTATAGAAATATATAAGTTCCCCGAGCCACAGACGAATCCAATAACCAGTGCGGTGCAGACGACGAAGTGTACGCTTTTTAATACAGGGCTGTGCCGCTGTGCGAACGGAATTCGGAATGCAGCAATCTCCGTTCTCGAGAAGTTGTGGTTCCGGGGCACGTAAAATATATATATGTTTATACGTGCTGCGTCTCTCGCACTTTCTCTCTCACTCTCTCTCTCTGTTTCGTTGGCACGTCAGACTGCGGAACACGAGACCGCGTGTGGAGAGGTGCATCGAAGAGAAATGGTCCACGAGTAACAAGTACAAGAGGTATACGCAATGGGCGTGATGCATTATTCACGAAGGAAAACTGTACGAAAGTTTAATAAAATAGGAATGAGAGAATAGCGAGGGGAGATTCTTGGGGGCATAATGCAAAACTGCGACTGGCGCGGTAGATAACGATTACGGAGATGTCCGAAGCGCGCTTCTCGGGAGGAATCGAAGTCTGTTATTTCGCACACGTTGGTTCGATTTTCTGGCGTTTTCTTCGACACGGCAGTACTTCGTTCGCGAAAGGAAATTCGTACGAGACATAGCATAGCGGACTAAGGAGTATCGATTATACAATCACGCAAGTTTTGGATGTGCTCAAAATCATTCGAGTAGTTGGAACATAAGATTTTTTTAACATGGTCTTTGCTGGTCCTCGGAAAAGTCCTCGGACTTTGCTAGTTTCTTGTAAAACTCGGTGATGTTTGCTCGACCTTGAAAAAGTTCTTGAACTTTGCTAGTTTCTTGTAAGATTCGTTGATGTTTGCTAGTCTTTGGAAAAGTTCTTGAACTTTGTTCATACTTGGAAAATTCCTTGAACTTTGCTGATCCTCGCAAAAGTCCTTGAACATTATTCGTCCTTGGAAAAGTCCTTGAACATTATTCGTCCTTGGAAAAGTCCTTGAACTTTGCTTGTCCTCGCAAAAGTCCTTGAACATTATTCGTCCTTGGAAAAGTCCTTGAACTTTGTTCGTCTTTGGAAAAGTTCTTGAACTTTGTTCATCCTTGGAAAATTCCTTGAACTTTGCTGATCCTCGCAAAAGTCCTTGAACATTATTCGTCCTTGGAAAAGTCCTTGAACTTTGTTCGTCTTTGGAAGAGTTCTTGAACTTTGTTCATCCTTGGAAAATTCCTTGCACTTTGCTCATCCTTGGAAAATTCCTTTAACTTTGCTTACCCTTGGAAAATTCGTTGAACTTTGCTTATCCTTGGAAAATTCCTTGAAAAAGTCCTTGAACTTTGCTCGTCCTTGAAATATACCTTGAACTTTGCTCATCCTTGGAAAAGTCCTTGAAATTTGCTCGTCCTTGGAAAAATCTTTGATACCACCGATACCAGAAACATGTAATAACAGAAGCTGTAACAATTGCATTAGCGAAAATCTGAGATCTGAAATCCATCTAAGACGGAGTCCGATCAACGAATAGAGGATATACGCGTTAATTACCGGAGGCCCGCATGGGCTATGATCTCCCTTGTTCCGAGAATCTTGTACCGTGCAAAGGGCTGAGAGGGCTTATCGCACGGTAATCTCTCTGGCGACAAAGATCAAAGATCGATATTATCGAGCGAATGAAATTCAGCGATCAATTCAAATTATCTCCAATTAGGTCTGACGTTATTATATTACACACATTTTACAATACTAAGTAATAAATTACGAATTAATGAAATAATGTCCGCGAAATTATTTATGTTCCAGTCGTATGCGGTGTCGGAGTTGACGTGGCGTTTCACGGACACGTCATGGGATTTTACGTAACGTGAGAAAAAAAAAAATATAGCACCTAAATCGATTCTCGCGCTAGTCCGAGGTTCACCCGATATTATAGCATTCACTATATACACATAAATGTCGAATTGGTATATACATATATCTCTATATACCTTTTTCCTGCTCGATGGATTTTCTCCAAATCCCACAATATATATTCCGACATTTTCTCTCATATTTGCGGTCGACCCGATATTCGTGGAATAAAATGGAACGAAAAAAAGGTCTTATTTACTTCCGAGTCGAGTGTGCGAATGCACGATTTGGGATATTGGAAAATCGTGGATAGGCCGTGAGAGTTCACCTCGAGGCGCCTGGATCGATCTCAAGGGTTCACTTGGCGCGAGAGTTTCCCCGACCGTTAATTGCATGTATATGTGGATATCAGTTCGATAATAACAGTCATATAGGGCGGGCCAGTGAGCCGAGCTAGCAACGTCGGCTAAAGTTTATCAATTGAATTAGGCTTCGGCGATCTAAACGAGCTGCTCGAGAAACTTTACGCGCATTGGTGTATAGTTACACCTGCAGGTATTCCTGTTGCTATTAATCTTAGCTTATCTAAACGTACGCTCTCCCACTATTTCAGGGCGGCCTCGGCGCTGATATTCTTCCTCGAGATTACCTGGGTCATCACGCTCTTCGTGCAGATTTGTCTGAGGTACGTGAGCTGCATTTCGCACTGTATGCACTGTGTGGTTTATCACGCGTCTCGTTGGGGAATAAAGTAAAGCGGCGTTACACCACGGTCCCGCACTCGTTGAAACAGTTCTGCCGGGCTTTACGAGGACACGATTTTTTCATTAAAAAAAGGACTATTTTACATGTTTTGTACGGAGAACTTGTTTATGATAAAAAAGGGTCTCGCGAAATATTTGGAGCGTAAATTTCCTCATTGATCCATCGAGTTCGGGTTACACAATTTCATATAGTTCAACTTGTGGATAGCTTGAAGGGAATAATTATGAAATCGTTGGACGGTAGAGAAGCTCACAGAGAATTGTACTCTATGTCGCTTCCGATTTGCCTGAGGTACGTGAGCTGCATTTCGCACGGCATGCACTGTGCGGTTTATCATGCGTCTTGTTGGGAAATAAACTATGTAAAGCGACCTTGTAGCACGATCCTGCACACGGTGAAAATGTTCTCCTGGGATTTACGATATCAGACTTTTTTCATTTAAAAAAATGGACCACTTTACATGTTTCGTACAGAGAACTTGTTTATGGCCTGATAAAAAAAGGTTTCGCGAAA
>JAPYZC010001951.1:0-36346 GCA_030522665.1 Ichneumoninae sp. A BG-2022a | reverse complement strand
GTGGAACAACGTATCCTGGCGGCACGCCACCGGGAGGCGAAACGACGTATCCCGGAGGTGGACCAACGTATCCCGGTGGCGGAACAACGTATCCCCGTGATGAAACAACGTATCCCGGCGGCACACCACCTGGAGGTGGATCAACGTATCCCGGTGGTGGAACAACGTATCCCGGTGGCGGTACAACGTATCCCGGTGGCGGAACAACGTATCCCGGTGGTGGAACAACGTATCCAGGAGGCATGCCACCCGGAGGTGGAACAACGTATCCAGGTGGCACGCCACCCGGAGGTGGAACAACGTATCCAGGTGGCACGCCACCCGGAGGTGGAGCAACGTATCCCGGTGGTGGAACATCGTATCCCGGTGGCGAAACAACGTATCCCGGTGGTGGAACATCGTATCCCGGTGGTGGAACATCGTATCCCGGTGGTGGAACAACGTATCCCGGTGGTGTACAACCTTATCCAGGAGAAGGAACTTCAATTGGGCGACCTGCCGATTACACGAAACCAAGCCCTGGCGACGAGAACGCCGACTCTCACGCGTCCAGTTCCGTCCAGCAATTGGACGATGGCACTCAAGCCAGTGCATCAGCGGACGGAACTTTCGGGTCAGGAACAGCCCAATCTCAAGTGAGCGGAACATACAGCGGAGGTGGCTCGTTCTCCGCTCAGGCCGGTACGAGTGACGGCAACAAGGGTGCTCAAACCCAAGTGAGCGGAGGGAAGGAAGGAGCGACCAGCAACGCTCAAGGAAACGGAGGTCAGGGAAAAAGTCAAACGCAGGTACAACTGAACTCCGACACGGGTGCAACGTCGACGGGGGCTCAGAGCGGCGGTTGGAATCACGGAACGAATTCTCAAGTCCAGGCGAGTGCCAAAGGCGGCATGGCCGATGCTCAGGCAAACGGCGAAGGCAGCACTTCGAGCCAGGCTCAAATAGGCTTCCAGCCTTACGACGGCTCGAACGAAAAGGTCGACATTTCGGCCAGTCCATTTCGCGGAGGCGGAACCGCCTCCGCTCAGAGTGGAACTTATCGCGGACAATCCCAGTCGCAGCTCCAAGGTTCCTTCCAGTACGGAATAACTTACAGCGGCGCTGCCCAAGCAGGCTCAGGCTCCGGTGCAGCCGCTTCGAGAAAACCCTTCAAGTTCGCGAACACCGACACCGAGCTTTTCAAAAATTTCAAACCCTTCGAGGCTCCACAGATATCGAACTCGAACAACGAGCGCGCAGCTCCTGGCGACGATTCGACCATGCAGAGTTCTCCCGAAGGCCTGCAGGGAAGTTCGACTTCCAGAAAGACCGTTGTCGCCAAACAAATTCCATTCAGACACGATCCCACGACCGTGAAACCCAGGCAGGAGGATCCGACCTTCGATTCCGCAGGAACTGACGAGTACTTGGACGCCGAGTACGACGACGAGGATGAGTACGAGGATACTGTAGGTCAAGCTTCCGTTCAACCGAGGGTCCACGATAGTTCTGGAAAACAGTCGCAATCGATCAATCTTGGGAATACGGGAGGACAATACGATATCAGAGTTACTCAGGATTCGATGAGAGAAGGCGATGTGCTGCCGCCCGGCACTTCGTTGCCTGGGTACACGATTCCTCCCGGACTCCGCGGAAGAGTCACGGCGGTAGCCGGAGATCAGACAGCGGCCCAGGGACCTGGAAATTCTCAAGCGCAGACCGTGGTTCTCGCGCCGTCCTCCAGAGGAAATCAACAAACACCGAAATCACCTGCCACGAATACGAGAGCACTCAGAAATGGACACCCGCGTAATTCGCATCCCACGGTTGATGCAAACAGGAATCCTGTACAACACTCTTATGCCAGTCATCACACTCAGCCAGGTAAGAGGAAATTGTTTTATCAATTTTTGTTCAATTAAAAAAAATTGGAACCCTCTTTTTTTTTATTACCCTGAAGATATCTGCACGAGACTAAATTTCATCAAGTTATAATGGCTGTGTTTTACATCGCAGAAACTTCTCTTGGGGAAGTTCACTTAGAAAACAAAATTCTACAAATGAACCATTTTTTTTTTCTTAAAGCCGTATACTGATGGACTTGCTACATGGAAAATTTTATTTGATGCAGATATCTTGAGGATCATTTTTATTTTTTTTTTATTTGCCACTGTTTAAATGAATAGCTAACAAGTAGCTACCATGCGAATCATCTTCATTTTCAGCGTCGAGCGGAAGCACCAGATCGATGAACGGTACACCTGTAAAACACAATTATTACACGGTGACGAACAGTGTAGCTGGAAAAATGGACGACCCGAGAAGAAAATACGAGCATCGTTATTACACGAAGAGTTCGACCTGCGGCTATTTCACGTTTTCGTGCAACATGGTCCACGGTTCTAACGGTCGAACGAAAATCTGCAAACCCAAGGTTCCTACCCATCCCGATGGAACGCCTATAAAATGTTGATCGAAACAAACGAAATAATTGCATTTATATATATTATTATATGAATATTATTCACATAGTGATTCCGTCACGAAAAATACGCTTCGCTGCACTCGAAATCGTTGCATCACCCTCAAACTCAGTATTTATGGCTTTGTTTGTAGAAAAATGAGAATAAACATATCGCTTTAAGTTGAAATTCTTTTTCTCCATTGTTTTATTCTTCGGCACACTCTTTTTTTTTCCTCGTCGATCTTCGGAGCTACAGTCCATCGAAACTCTAAACAGTGTCTTCGAGTTCGTTAAAATTTATCTCCCAATTTTTTTTTCTTTTTTTTTTTATCGATAAAAGCGACAAGGTTGAAATAGCACTACTTTACAGCACTTTGATTCACATAAACAGTAAACATTACTTTCCGCGGGATACCTTATGAGTAAATTGTGATTTCATTTTTTTTTCTTATATTTACTCTCGTCATCGACGAAGTGTGTGATGATATTAAACAACGACAAAATTCGTCCTACACTAAACATGAGTCGCGTCAGTCTTTGTATATGGATATACGGGAACACACGCTCGTTCACGATTTACGCGAATAATTCACAGCACGGTATGTACAACATATGTACATACTTTTTTTTCTCCTATATACATAATTAAATCAAAGTAAAAAAATAATACGTCGTGCCCGTGTCGTGGACAAAACAAACAAAAAAAACAAAACGAAAAGAATTCAATTAAATAGATGCAAATAACGAGGAAATAACTTAAGGCGTTCAAGAGGAAAAATTAAATAAAACAAATATGTACAAATGGTTATAAGATAGAAGAGTCGAGGACAAATAAAAAAATAATACCTGCTCGGAATTGATCGTGAAATGCGGCGTCATGGTAATGTACGAGAATCTACGATACCTCGATAGATCGGGCGTGCGGGTTTCTCACTCGACGATCATTCGCTATTTGTACACATTTACAGGATTTTCATATTACTTCTCTGTTCGGCCTTTGTCGCTTGAATCGTGAGTTTAGACTGTGACAGGGTTTGTCTCGGGAGGGAAACGAGGCCCTAGGTTTGCGGCTGAAGTGCTTTTCCGCCTCGCGTCCAAAACGTCGATGAGTATTACTTCGTTGGCGATTCACTCGCACTAGACTCTTTGACCCTCGTAATCTGAAATAATTTCGAATTACAATTGTGAGTTCTTTTCTCGATAAAAATACAAATCGATGTTGTAAAATAAAAAATAAAAAACAATAATACTAATAGTTTCCGTGAGAAGCAACGCGAGAACTAAAAAATTATTCTATAGTACCCTCGGCCGATTCGTCGTTGTCGTCGTCGTCGCGCCCCCGGCCATCAGTCGTTTCCGTGCCAACTTCCGAAGCGCAATTATCCGAGCTGTTCTTGAAATGTTCGATCTGTACATTCGCTGATTCCAGTTGTTCGATAAGATCCTCGTTAGCCCGCTGAAGCCTGCGAACGCTGTTCGTCGCTGCGTCGACCTCGTCCTGAGCTCCGGCAAGTTCTCTCTTCAGCTCGTCGACCCGAGAACGTACCCTCTTTACCTCGGCCTCGTACTGCTCGGATCGTCTAAGCGCGTGCGATAATTCCGTCGATTTTTCCGACAAAACCTTCTTCAGCTTCGAGTACGAGTGCTTCAATTCTAGAATCTCCTGAAACGGGAATGAAAGGATCAAATATCGGAGGAAATCGTTGCGAATTTATCTCGAGTCATGTCTTCTCTTTGCTTGGCCAACCTTGTTTCGATCGACGAGCTCTTGCTGCAACTGCTGCGAATCCGTGTGCACCGTAGAAACGGGTCTGCCTCGTCGAGACTCCATTCGTTCTTGCAATTCTCGAACCTCGTTTCTCAGCTTCTTGTTTTCACGCTCCAACGATATTTTGTCGGTTTCCAGACGCTCACGTTTGCCCCATTCAGCGGCGTTTTCAGCCTGTAGCCTCTCCAGCTGAAGATTTAAAAAATACAATCGAATATAATAAGATTCACCGATTTAGATTTAAACTAATTATCGCGATGTAATAGTTATTTGTATGCTGACCTCGGTTCTCAGTTCCGACAAGCGTTGATCCATTCCCTCGCGATTCGAAGCCTCGTCCATGAGATCGGCTTGCGCCGCGCTCAGTTCTATTTGAAATCGTTCCCTCAGCTCCATTAGTTCGCGCATCGCATCGGTCCGATCTTTCTGCAGCTCGTCGCAACGTTCTCGCAGCTGCATCGTCTCCGCACGCAATTTCTCCATACCGCGATGAAGAGACGATTTTTCCCTGCGATTAAAGTTCAATTAAACTTCGAAATGCCTTAAACGAGCCAAGACTGGAACATCTTTCCCTCCCGCATTTAAATCTCTTAAATCCGGTGAAAAATGCAATTTTCGAACCACAAGTAACGCATTTCCGGTATAACGTCACTTTCGGTCGACAAATGAGATTTTCAAACCGAAAGTGTGAAAATGAGTTTTTTTGCACATGACGATAGTGCATTGCGCCGTTGTGCACCGCATTATTGCGCACACCTCATCGAGACGCACAGAATAGAACATCTTTCCAAAATATATACAAGATTCTCTTGCTTACTCTCTCTCCGCGCAGATCGCCCTTGTCGCTTCCTCCAGTCTGAGGCTAAGCATCGACATTTTTTGCATCAAGTACTCTTCGTTTCCGTACTCGACGCTCGATTGCCGCTTCTCCGTCTTTTCCTGAATCTCGTTGCTCTCCGCGATGAGCTTCGCAATGTCTCTGTCGAGACTCGCCACGGGACTCTCGACGAACAGTTCGGGAACGTTAGCGGACCCGCCGACCTCGTTGCTCTCGGCCAGAAGTTTCGCGAGATCACGGTCCAAGCTTCCCACGGGACTTTCCTTGTAAAGTTCGACCGCGTGCTTCGGTACCGCGCCCTGGAGAATGTACTCCTCTATGTCCCTGTCGGGCGGAGTGTTTCGCCGCTCCATCATCGCGGCGACCTCCTCGCCGGGGCTGCGCCTCGCCGTCGATTCTTTCTGGCTGTTGGTCAACGAACTCGGACCCTTGTCGCACAGCTCTGCGTTGTTGTAAACCTCCGCGAGCTCGTCCACGCCCAGAGCTCTCCTCAGCTCCGGAACGGACTCCAGAATGGTGACGATCTGCCGGTCGAACTGACCGGCGTGCTTCAGCAAAACAACGTGTATCTTCTGCAGCTCCTTCCGCAACGCCTCGTTCTGCAACTCCAATTCCTGACTCTCGTGCTTGAAGCCATTCGCGTCTTTGGCAGCTATCTCTAACTTGTTCCGCAGTATCTTGGCCTCTTCCCTGGCCTTGTTTCGCTCGTTGCGAACCTTGCTCCATTTCTCTCTCCAATTAGCCGTACAGTCCGACCACCAGCGCATGGTCTTCTCCATCTGCGCAGCCCTCGCTCTTGCCTCCTCCAATTCTCTCTGTCGCAGAGCCTGTAGAAAAAAAAATTATTTGGGTCAGTAAATTTTTTAGAACTGAGATGATGAAAAGTCTTTCTCAACCAATTCTCAACCAGTCATGCTCTTTCAGAATCCTGTAAAAGTTCACACTGAAGTGACCTATTTTGATTACTATATGAAAATTGACTGTAAAATAAATTACTGTATGTACAAAATAAGTGACTCGCAGTGACTGCGAAGGGTCGATTACCTCTTTCGTCTACATAATTATTCAGGTCAGCAAATTTTTTTGGAGCCAAGACGATGACAAATTTTTTTTTTACCAATTAGTCATGCTTTTTCAGAATTCTGTAGAATTCCACTTCGGAGTGACCCTATTTTGATAATTATTTGAAAAATGACTGCAGGGTTTGAAAACTAACCGCAGGATTGGAACAAAAAAAAAATGGAACACACTGTTGATGGTTGTTGAACATTTCCTGATCATTGTTATTTAAGAAAATAAAATACACTAAATAAATGATTCGCAGTGACTGCGAAGGGTCGATTACCTCTTTCGTCTCCCACTCGCTGTCGCCGCCAGCGTAACGCGGCGAGGCCGACGAGGACGAGCTTCCGACATCGTGCTCTCGAGGATGCCTGTTCCGCGACGACGTGCCACCGTTGTTCGCCGACGTCTGTGACTGTGCCATTGCTCTGGCGCACTGGCTAACCTAGACTCCGCTGCCATACATCGGACGACGGACGCGATTTCTCTGTCGTGGGGACGAGAGTTTGCGCGTCGTCGCCGGGGTAATGTTCCCCGACAAGCTGAGCAATGACTAATCCGGGGGGTGGGAGACTTTCCCCGCAGGTGTAGGCGAATTGATAACGGGCGATACTGGCCCGAACTCTGATAATGACATTCGAGACTACGGGCCGTTCTGCAGGAAGCTCGTGTATCGACTTTAGGGAGGGGGGATCCGGAGACTTTGTTGGTATGGGAATGTTACTCGGAGCCGTCGGTAAGGAGCTTCACTATGAAAATTAATTCATATCAACACCTCTGACTTTGTTTTTTTTTTTAATAAAGTTTTTTCTTACACGCTATCCTCTTTTTCGTAAAAACGCGCACCTCCTTTCACTATAGTTTGTGTAATTGCAGTTCGATTTGTATTTTTCGGAATTGATTCTTTAATGTGTGTTGGAGAATAAAAATTCTCACATTACCTATGTACAAAGTTAAAATCGCCTTACGTTACGTTGAAAAATAACAATTAACAGTCTAAAATCGTCTGAATTGCTTCTTGAAGCGTTCGTAGTAATAATCGTCGGTAGCTTTTTCACCGTTGTCCTTTCGCTTCCCCTTCACGTCCTCTTTCGGAGCGACTGCCGCGGCACGATTGTTCGCGTGGTGTTTACCCTTGTGAGCGTCAGGATCGTCGATGTTGACTGCAATAAAGTTAGGATTTGATAAATAACTGTTTTACACCATTCGTTTTCCGATTTGTTATCGGCGGTAATTCGCAATACTCACATCTGTTGTGCTGTACAAAATTTACCGCCATATTCGTAGGCACGAATTGCGACGGACCGTCCTTCTTCCTGTGCCTGTCCCACAATAATTTGAGCTTTGCCTCCTCTGTCGCCTCGATATTTCGTATCTTGGCTCTGAAAAATGGAATTTAATGTCAATGCCTTAGACTTTTTTTTTATTGAAAAAAAATGACGAAATCGATTCACGTACTCTATTCCAAGATCTACTTCCGGTATGCCGGAGAGCATTTGATTGGAAAGCATCTCTTCACTTCTGTGCGTCGAGCTCTGCCTCAGATGCTCCGGCACCGCCTGCAAGGCGGCTTCCTCGGGCGAACAGTAACTCAGTCCATCTCCCGCGCTACTGCTGTCTCCAGCTTCGGTATTTTTGTTTTTTCTCTTGGATAACTCCTCCTCGATGTACTTCAACCTGTTGGTAAAGAAACAGTTGGAATTAACTGTGAAAATTGCAAACGGATCAATGACATGGCATTTTTTAGTAATTAACATTTTTAGTAATTGTGACTAGAGCAATTTTCTTTCTATATTAAAATTGGTGTATTTTTTTGTTAAATCCTCTTGGAGGATGTCAAGAATAAAACTTTTGAAAAATGCATATGTCATAAGCCCGGCAATTTGACCTGGAATGCCCCATACGCACATCTCTTCGTCTTCATCTCGTTTATTAGTCTCGGCATTGAACTGTGTTCCAATGCCTGTTTCATAGGCATCATCAGCTTTTGTTTTGTTGTTCTTCAAAGCCGCCATGTTGACCATTCCTCCAGACTTGACGTTGAACGGATCAGACTAAAGATTAAATAGGAATTAAATCATCCACTAAAAATTTTGAAGCACGTTTTTTTTTTTTTTTACTTGCCGTCAATGAGTCATTGGTGAGTTTTTCACCCAAAGCAAGTTCCGCAATGTTTACTCCGTTGGGTCTTTGACGAAGTTTCTGTATAATCTTCATCTCTTCAACTTTATTTCTGCAATACGAATTGTTTAACATTATAAAAATATTGTTATATAATTGACATAAAAGATTAAATGAAACGTACCTGACAGAGGCATCTTTCTCTTCGTCACTGCCGCTGTCATCGGAATCAAGTTTTTTGCTTCGCAGAGGCTTTCGAATGATTTTCTTTTTGAATTGAATTTTGGTCGTCGACGCCTCGTCCGTCGAAGTTGCGTCGCTCATCGCGTTACAAAAAAGCGACGTGCGCTTTTTCTTCTTTCGAATTAATTATAAATCATAAATTGTCGCCACTCGGACAATTCGTCGATAAACTTTGCCTCGCATTCGTAGGTTAAGTTTCGTTTGATAAAATTATGTTTTGGCCGAGTATCATTTACGGCCAAATTCATATCAAGCAAAATCTATTTGGGCCAAGGTGTAACTAGGTTGAAGAAACATTGTGGGGTACCAATTTCTCGCTCCAGATGGCGCGCGAGCCTCTTTCTACCGTTTTTTTTTTACGTTGGCAGCTCAATATGTCTTCGACTCTAACAGCTGATATCGTTTTTGTTCGATTACGTGGATGCTAGATTGCTATCGCCCGGTGATTTATGACCACCGGTATCTATCCGACGAAAGTGAAGATTAACTGTCTTTCGAATCATCCAGTGGAAAGGCAACAATCGAAAATAATTTGACGGTGAAATGCGTGGAGCGACCGAATAAATTAAGTCCGAGAAGTTTAGTTTCTTTCATCAATTTCACACCAAAAAAATGGCACACGTAAGATTATTTGTATTTATTTTGGAACAATTTAACGTGTTTGCGGATTTTTCATCGAGGTGTTTCGATCTTTTTATTTATAGATTGGTGAGAAAAAAAGAGAAGTGCCGACGTTGCTGAGAAAATGCTTGGCGGTTGACGCGTACATGACGGACGTGTTCGTCAAAAATGTTGAAAGATTTTTGCCCTTGAGACAACTCAAAGTGCACTACAGAGTACTCGAGGTAATTACGTAATAAGCACCTTAATTGAATTAGTCATTTAATAAAAATTTTATTTTTTCAGTATTCATGCCACGGAGTACCATGGCTGGCAGGCTGGTTAGCTTTCATTTGGATACTCAACAACAAGAATTTATATCAGATGCAAATCAACTTAATGATAGGTGATCAGCCCCTGTACTTCTGCCAAACCTTTCACAATTTTTTTTTTTAGATAAATCATCGACATTTTTTGAAAATTAATATTTTTATAAATATTTATAATAATAATAATAACCATAATACAATTTCAGGTTTGCTGATTGACATAGTTGTTGTTGCACTGCTGAAAGCATCGATACGTCGAAGACGTCCCGTGGCGACCGACGACCCCTTTGCAATAGGCCCGGACAAATATTCCTTCCCTTCGGGTCACTGTTCTCGCGCCACCTTCATAGTCTACTTCTTTCTAAACTTGTGGCCTGTATCGATCGTCTGTGTTCCACCCTTGCTTGCTTGGACGACCTCGATTGCTCTGTCGAGGCTTCTCATGAGAAGACACCATATTCTGGACATCGTTGCTGGAATAATTCTTGGGATAGTTGAAGGAATGTTCGTAGGATTGATCTATCTCGAATCTGAGACTTGCACTGGTCTCATCTTCTGGCTGACCGACGAAAAACTCGACGGAGGCGAGTATCACGTCTGATCAAAAACTTCTTTTCGACCGCTCGACTCTCGCTTCTTCAAAGCATACGAGCCGATTTACATTTACGTCGTATCGTTACTGAGCACAATTTATCGCGTCGATCGACAATTGTTGCGTTGAGGGAAACACAACGCAGCTCCCTCTTTTGTGAGATTACTCAGTTACCATGCTCAGCTGCTCCGATGATAAGAGGCGTTACCTGAGTCGATTATTTTTTAAATTACCAATGACTATGTTTTAATGTTTAACGTATATTTTATTTATCGAATAAGTACGATATTTTCCACAACGGACCTGTCAATAAATAGTGCAGCGAAATATTATCCGCTCTAGGTGTAAGAATTCAAAGACATGTGAATATTTTGTTTGTATCATCGAGTTGAAATACGCTATTTTTATAATATAAGAACAAATCTGTTTTTACTATTCTGTCTTCAATGTAACCTATTATTTAACGCTCCGAATAAATACGATATTTTTCTCAACGAATTTGTTGAGCCAATAGATTGAAACGCGCTCTTGTTTGGTGTTCATTTGATATATCGCCATAAAAGGTGTCGATATATTCCCTAAATCGTATTTAGGGATTTCGTCGCCGCCGCTGTGTCAGCAGTGGCGCTGCGCTCGAAGTAAAAATATGGCGTAAAGCAATTGTTACACATGTGTCAATGATTTTGGTAAGACAACATAGAGCCCGGAGTCGATAATATTGTGATTGTGAGGATTGTGCTACTTTGTAAAGCAATTATCATCGACCAAACATAAACGAGCCTGTCCGGCATGTCAGTAAACTTGTGGTCTTATTTATCACCGCCGTTAACGCTCACGTATCGATAACGCGTGAGACGCAGTATCAACGACGTCGCAAGTATCACGCCAGCCATTTCATATTTTCAAAAACATTGTGGTCTGCGGAAACTCATGAATATGATATTTTCCGTTATGGAATTCACCCGGACAGTCTTATCGCTCTTCGTCCATACATTGTTCCCTAACACGAAAGCCGATTATTGTCGGCTCCGTCGCGCGAAGCGAACTTTTTCTCATCCGGCAGTCGACGCGGGTTGCACAGCACAAGTTACATATCGGTCAATCTACCGTCCTCCTCGTATTATTTTGGCTAACACGATACATTCCGAGGATATGACTGTTCGTTTACGCTTGCAGATTCATTGAGACCCTTCGATGCCGCGCAATGAGAATTCCCGAGCGATTTTTTTTGTTAGTAAAACGAGACTGAAATTTTTTAACTTTGCTCAGTCAAGACCTTGAACCCTGCGACACATATTGTCACCTATGTATCGTCCGTCTTCTTGCATAAATTTTCGTTACACGTATATCTTGGCTGGAGAGAAATTCAGCATTCAGTCACGACAATGTATTTCATTCATTGCATTTTTGCGTCGATTTTTCCCAACTACCGAGCAAGAATCTTCTCGCCTCAGCAATAGGAAATTATATCTGCTAGGCAATCCTTTCGTCCAGAATTAGTGGAATTTTTTTTTGCAGATAAGTATCGTTTCTCTTTTAAAGAGGGATTTTTGTTGCAGATTCTGATGTGTCCCGTCAACGTCTATTGGACAGCATTTTGACGACTACGGCCGCAATACTGCTACAAAGTTAGCAAAACACCGGTAAGATTGCAAAAAAAAAATGTGCTGCTCGTGTATGTTAAAAGATGCCTGAGTTTATTTTTTTGGTTTTGCAGATTTTTTTAATTTTCTTTTTTTTAATCTGAAATTTGATAGAGGGACGCTCAGGGGAGTGGGGGATAGAGAGTCAAAAAAGTTGGTGGTGGGAGGTGACACGCCGGTCGAGTGAAAGAGAAAGAAAGACAGAGCGAGAGCCATTTTCCAAGTCTTGGTTTAGACTATCTAAATATAGCAGCAAGCGGGCAACTACAGTCTCCCAATAGTGTTTAGTGCCGTGCAGAGCGCCGACCATCCCACTAACCATTGCGTTAGATCTCACAGATTTTCTAACTTCCACCATGGCAAATTGCCAAATCTTAATCTAGAAATCTACGATACAATTTTTTTTTTTTCGTCAGTTAATTCTCACCTTTCGATTCTCTGGAATCACATCGATTGTCTTTTTGTTTTTTTTTGTTGGTAGGCCATTGTTTTATTTAAACTTTGATTGTGTGCAAAGAGAAAAAAAGAAAACAGGTGTGGAGTTACTCAGTTTTTGTGTTAATGAGGACGCACGACTCAAAGTGCCAAATTAACTATCCAAAGTCGTGATAATCCCGAGATAACATTTGGTGGACGAATAAACGCGCAAAACAATAGTATTTTCAACTATCGAAAGAACAAATAAATAATTCCTTATCTCACGAGCATTTTTCGACGAATTATTAACGCAATATATGTATATATAATTTCTCGGTAAAAAATCGACGATAATTCGGTCGTACGGCTTTTTAAAAACCTATACGACTCCAGAGATGCACGTCCTTTATTATCACTTTTCAAATTTCTGTAAGATTCTTTTTTAGCATGGAATTCGCGGCTATCGGCAACTAACGCTTAAAGATTGAATCCTTTGCACCTCCTGTAACGATAAGAAATTACGGACGTGAAATTCTGTCTGCTGTATTTTCATTATTTACAAACAATATAGGTCGGAGGATTTAACGGACGTAGCGGTTATTTCTTCGACGCTTTATATTCTGTAATTGCAGAGCAATGGTGTGTGTGGCTGGTGAGGTTCAAGGGGTCCTCGAAATATGGGATCTGTCGCGTGGCGGCGATGAGCCACTGAAGAAAACCCTGGAGGTATCGCAATCCGTGCGGGTCGACCAGCTAGTTGCTCGGGTCTCATGTTTGTTCGAGCACAAGATCGGAAGCTTCGGATTAATACTCCAATGGGACAGAAACAAGGTGTTGTTCTTTCACGAAGCCCGCGGAATTTTTTTAAAATTAAGTTCCCTCATAGAGGAAGCTATGTTTTTATTTCTTTTACATATTTCTCGTAGAAGACAATTTTATATCGATACGTAAATAAAATATGTAATTGCTTTTGCTGCTTGGCCACTGACGCTCGTTTTCATTACTAACTGTGTTGTTGTGTGGCTATTCGACAGGTCGATCTGATGTATGTGAGGCGAGATCTAACGATAGGCGATGTAGGGGTGGATTTTACTTCCGGAACTGCTTACACGTTGCTCATTACCGAATGGAGGTCTTCGCCCTCGGAGGGTGACGAACAGGTGCGAAATATGTATTTTGCACTTTCGTCCCGCTTCCACATTGTTCCTTTAACAAAATTCGTTTTGTTTATTCTTTTTTCGTACACGACTAGCGACTTCCGATTTTCAATGGTTTCGCTCCGCAAACCGGAAGTGTCGTGCTGACAATTCCATAATTTTTTCTTGGCCCTCCTGCCCCCAATCTTGAATTGCATTTTGTGTTTTGTTCGCATTGCTTTCATTTGTCCACAAATTCGAGGTGTATTAAAAAATGTATTATTTTTTGAAATTTCGTACGATTTTTTTATCTCCTATATTCGAATATTCGACCGTCCCGCTCGGTAGTTGCACAGCGCAAACCTTGAATGAAAAGATAAAAAAAAAACAAGAGCAATAAATCGCACGTAGAATTGTTCCATGAGAGTGTTAAAAGCAAATATGTCTTTCGCGGTTGTGGGTGTGCGTGTGTTGTTCTTTTTCGTTTTTGTTAACATTACAGACAATGCCGTGCGTGGACGGTGGTGGGCCGTCGGTGCTCCTTGACATTCTGGACCTCAGCAGAGGTGACTTTGCGCGTTCGAACCTCGAGATTGGCCCGGCCACGAGGGTCATCGATCTTTTTCATTACGTCGTGTTCGTGTGCAATCACAAGGCCGGCACCTTTGGCCTAATCTTACGATACGGAAGGAAGAAGGTGTTCGGCAAAATGCGTGTTACTTATATTTAGAAAAACAATATCGCACATCATACTGCACGCAATCGCACGGACATCGACAAATAATTTCTCACAGATGAGATTAGCAATCGACGATACAAGTTGCATTTGAGAAGACGAGAGGATTCCTTATCATCGATTAACACTGCTCCGCACTGCTCAAAGCTAGTTAAAACAATTCTGTGTCGCTCTATTGTCCTTCGACAATTGTTTTTGCCGGTACTTGCAGAACGTCGCAGCTTGGAATCTACGATGAAAAAAAAAATTGAAAACTTTATTGTTCTCTGAAACTTGTATTGCCAGCGGCAGGTGTGTAATATCGTTGATCTGTCGTCAAAAATAGCTTTACACCCGAGGACGATGTTCGATTACCACCGAGTAATGGAATGTTATTCCATTATTCTAGTACGAAAATCTCTGTAGTATGCAACGTTCTTCTCGGCTATCATCGATCCGAGAGGATCAAACGTTTTTACCTTTTTCTTGTTTGTGCGTTTTGTTATATTTTCTTTTTTCTTTGGTTTTATTTCTACAATAGATCGAACTGAACGACAAGGACACAAGGAAGTTGACCGAGGTCGGGGTTGACTTGTCATCCCCCTCTACAGTGATGCTGCTCGTTACGGAAACGGCGGAGTCGCCGAACGCGGAAACCGGAACTAAGGCATCGACACCGACGGACGATTGTCCACCGGCGACGACATCTCCTACCGATCAGGTTTGGCGTTGGCCGAACAAAAAAGGCGAAGGTGACGAAGAAACCGAAGGAGGTATGAAACGTCCCATCGAACACTATTTTTACTTGCTTTACTGTTTCTTAACTTTACTATGACACAATCTTAGTACGCTAAACTAGAGCTTTCACTGGCTTCACATTCATGTTGATACCGAAGAGAGAAGAAAAATCTGGGAACAAACAACATTTTCAACCACTTACAGATCAGACGCAGAGCGAGAAATTCGGAATAGCTTCGGTCCGGAATAAGTTCGATTCGGAATGTTTCGTGCCGACACGATGCAGGGATTCTCAATCCTCAAACAGAAGAAGAACGTTCATAGATGAACCTTATGAAACTGCGACAGGTATTAATGTATATCGAAATATTATTGGTGGTTCTATGTTTTTTTTTCTTATTGGCTTATCTCGTTGAAAACTTATTTTCGACATTCGTGCACAGATTTTTTCGACAGAAGATACAACAGCAATTTTTTTTTCACGTTTATAATTCCGCGAGATGTCGAGTAAAAGAATGAAAGCCAAAATTTCCTATATCTATGAATTGTAGATCAGTTGTCCTTTGTAGAGCGCAGAAGACAGTATTACTCAATCAATTCCAAATTCAAAGTCGATAGAGCCGAGCAGCAAGGGTCCGAGGACAATGAACCGAACCAACGTAGCGAAACTGGTAAGCGATACATTTTGTTGCATACATCATTTATTGCAGATTTTTTTTTCTTGTCGAATTATTATTATTATTATTATTATTATTATTATTATTATTATTATTATTATTATTATTATTATTATTATTATTATTATTATTATTATTATTATTATTATGTTGTAGCTTACGTGGGTTTGGTCAATCAAGCGATGACCTGCTATCTGAACAGTCTTCTTCAAGCGCTCTACATGACACCAGAGTTTCGCAATGCTTTGTACAACTGGGAATACGTTAATGGATCCGAAAAGGACGCAGCCAAAAGCATACCGTATCAATTACAAAAGCTGTTTCTTAATCTGCAGGTTCGGAATACTTCTAGATCAAAACTTTTTTCGAACGAAGATAATTTTGTTTTTATTTGGTTTTCAATGTTAGAGTAAAAAATATTTTATCATGTCTCGCAGACGTCAACGAAAAATGCTATAGAAACGACCTCGTTGACGAAAAGCTTCGGCTGGGACTCGACCGAGGCTTGGCAACAGCATGATATTCAAGAACTATGCAGAGTGATGTTCGACGCGTTGGAGCAAACATTCAAGAAGACCGAACAAGCTGACCTGATCAATCGACTTTACGAAGGTAAAAGTTACATAATTGAATACTTGTAAAATCTAAACATAATCCAATTGCATTAAAAATAAATGTAATTCAATATTTTATCTACGGATTTCCTACTTTCGCAATACTGTGAAAATTGTCTGACACGATATTACAGGCAAGATGATCGACTACGTAAAGTGTTTGGAGTGCGGCACAGAAAAATCGCGGGAGGATGCGTTTCTCGATATCCCATTACCCGTCAAGCCGTTCGGCAGCAACGTGGCTTACAACAGTGTGGTCAGTGAATTGTACAGATTGTCGAGCGTGGTAAAAAATTTATTTATCATTAAATTAACTAATTCGTTAATTCGTAGGAGGAGGCCCTTGCTGCTTTTGTCCAACCCGAGACACTCGACGGCACGAATCAGTACTACTGCGAGACCTGTAACAAAAAGTGCGACGCTCACAAGGGTTTGAAATTCACAAAGTTTCCGTATTTGCTCACCCTCCACCTGAAACGTTTCGACTTCGACTACAACACGTTTCACAGGATTAAACTGAACGACGAGTGAGTAAATAACCATCAGACGGTTGCGATTGAAGATTTACAAATTAATTGCTATAATTTTTTCGATTTTATTTGTTCCAGGGTAACGTTTCCGGACATCCTGAATTTGAATTCTTTCATCCCCTCGACCGCGAGTCAGGATTCTCCATGCGCCGAGGAGGACGGTGGCGTTGGCATTAAATGCGACGACAGTTCGACGACGGACAGTGGAACATTGGACGACGAGTGTCCGCCCTGTGACAACGGTATATCAGTGACCGATCACTCGACGAATCAGGATCACGACGACGACGAGGGCATCGATATGAGCAACGGACCGTCGACGTCGAATTGCAGCACGCACAACCACGACAACGAGAAGAATCGTGGCAATCGACCGGAGGCGAGAGGCCCTTACGAGTACGAGCTCTTCTCGATTATGATTCACAGCGGTAGCGCGAGCGGCGGACACTATTATGCATACATCAAGGATTTCAGGACCGGCGAGTGGCTTTGCTTCAATGATCAGAATGTTTCGCCGGTAAGAAAAACAGAAGGCGAGGTTGGATAATAGATTTTAAAAAATCATAGATTGGAATATTCGTACCCCAAATAGATCCCTAAATTTAGACAACAATTGATGAAAAACTGAAGACGAATTTTCATAAGCAGCGTAGTTTTGAGAAGAAAAACAATTAATTGTTCATTTATTCATTGAATATCTAGTCGAAAATGAATTGTCATGATGATAGTCTACAGTTTGTTTATTTTGTTAAATAATTTATTTTCAATTAATCATTGGTCGATTTATTTTTGTCGATAGATAACCGAAGACGATATACAAAAAACTTATGGGGGTGGACCGGCGAGAGCGTATTACAGTGGTGTTTACAGCAGCAGTACAAACGCCTATATGCTCATGTACAGACAGATCGATCCTACCCGAAATACTTTGCCGATGCAAGTCGCGGCTTTCCCGAAGCATCTGCAAGTGAGTTGACTTTCTACGAACTTAAAAAAAAGCATCCAACCTTTTTTCTAACAGCACTTCTAATAACAATGTATTTTGTTACTTTTTATCTGCAGGAGCTTTTGGTAAAGATGCAGGAATGTGAGTACAATGAAATGAAGAACCGCGAGATGCTGATGCAGATGTACAGGCTAAGGGTCTTCTGTCATCGTCCGAACGAGAAGACCCTCGCAAAAACGAAGCTGTTTTGCCTGCACGACGAAACCTGGGCCGAATTGACCGACAGAGCTTACAATGCACTCTGTCTCGATAGTCTCGTCGATCGCGAACTCGTTCGATTAGTCACTTACCAGGAATCAACGGGACTGATTGAGTGCAGCTTTGATGGACGTGAACAGGAGACACTTCGCACAATACTAGAGGATCAGCAAGATTTGCTGTTGGAAATTCGCAAGAAAGATGAAAAGTTTCAAACGTATTTACCCGGTGGTATGTGTCCGTTCATTCGTTAATTCTACAATTTAGTAGAAAATTTATTGACCGAAATTAAATAAAAAAATACGTGAATTTACTAAATTAAATAAAATAAATAATGACTTGCATTTTTCTTACTTCTTTTAAGGGTTGCCGACGAAGGTCTACGTCGTCGACGTGGCAAAGAAGGAAGTGGTGAAAGGTCCGATTAACGTGCGCGGTCTAGTGACGCAAACGGTTCTCGAATACAAAGAGCAATTGGGAGAGATACTCGGCATGGAACCTAAGGACATACAGTTGATTCTTCAATATCCAAACAATCCAACAATCCGGTCAGTCGCGAATAACGACATGCAGATACTGTTCGCGGGTTTCAGCAGTACAAACAAAATATTCGTTCCCACGATCTCCGACACGGATATAACGAAATCTATTCAAGACAGTATCTCTGAGATTAGGGAGGTATTCGGTGGTTTGATCTCGCTCAGCGTCGAATTGCCGGACACCAGTAAAGGTAACGTAACGTCAGACACTCAATCGTCTCGATCTTCATACGTTTTTCGAAAGAGATTTAAACTACTAACGACAAGAAAAAATAAATAGAAAAAGGATCTAACTTGTTTTTTTGTTTTAATGTTCGCAGAAGCTCTTCGGGCACTGAGCATACCGTCCCTGGAGGAATTAAGTAAAGACAAACCTTCAGAAACTCCCGTGACGAATGGCTCAACGAAATCATCTTCGGCCACCGATGGATCGACCGATACGATTGATAAACCGGAACCGAGCGTGACAACGGTAACGACGAAAGTTGGCGGAAGCGATGAAGTTACGGGATTTCGTAACGAAACTACAAGTCCGTCCACTGCCCAACCCGAGGGCGAAGAATGGCACACACCGGAACAGAGCAACAGCGAGGACAGCAGCCTCAGCTACAGTGATCGAACACTCGTTGGCGAAGGTGACGCGTCCGAGGATGACGACTACCCGTGTGAGTTGTGAACTTGGTTCGATTGAACGATCGACGCAGTATGGAAATGAAACATTTAACATGGGAGACATAGAAATTCTAATAACATTCGTCACCGCACAGCCGGTAACTTATTTCATTGATATTCATTTAAAAAATAAATGTCATTACATTTTTAGTGGCGAACGTCGATAACGAGTTTTTCAGCCAAACGGAGCAAGACAACTGGGACATCGACGATACAGCTGAGCGCTTCTTCAAAGCAACCCGCGACGAAGATGATGACAAACGTGAGCGTACCTTGATCTTCAATCATTTTAATAACACACAAAAATTCATTCATAAAAATGTGAATTTATGCGTGATATAATGATAATCGAGTGTGTTTTTTTTCTGTCATCTACCTTCGTCGTGAACAGTTCTGAGGGTGGTGGTGGATAAAAGGATGATTCTTCGCACCTTCAAGAAATTATTGGAACCTTACATCGGTGTGCCAGCGGATTATTTCAAGATTTTCCGTCAGTGTATCGACACCGAGTGTAATAATCGTTCGATGGCACCAATTGCTTCGAAATTTCAAGAAGGCGACGTACTTTGTGTAAAATTGGGACGCGCACTTCGCCACGGCGAATACAGAGTCCAGTTGTATCAAATGACACTCGATTCCGAAGCACAGGTAAAAAATCTTGTCTCTCAACTCTTCCAGGTAGCGAACAATTAATTAATTATCGAATTCATAAAAATGTTTACATCTTCGCAGTCTTTCACATTTCTATGCGAATGTATAGTCTCCAAGAATGCGACAGTCGGTCAAACGAAAAAAGAAATTCTCGTTGAGCTCAAGAGAAGATTCGACATAGACATACCTTTTGAGCGTTGTCGATTAAGGCGAAAGAACAACAAGATAGCGTCGGCGGTATTCCTGAACGATCAAAAATTCAAGGACCTTCATCACAGTTGGCCTTTTGAAATAATCGTTCAAGAATTGCCGGGCAAAGAGCCAGTCACCGATCCGAACGACGTTGTTCTGTTCGTGAGGCGAGTTATGAGACCGGATGCATTTCTCGGACCGATCGAGGAGTTGGTCGTGAGTGGTAAATCAATCGCGGAAGTACGCGAAAAGGTGAGTGTCGATAACCCGTTGATACGCAGTGGATACGCAGTTAATATGAAACTTGTGACTTACTTGCGTTGTTCTTTTTTTTAAGCTTTCGGAAATTTCGGGCATCCCCGAGGAACATCTCGAAATGGCAAAGGGAAAGAGTCCTGGGACAGGGTCGTGGGACGTGATGATGATAATGTTCGAAAAGGTACTCGAATGGAACCGCCAATCGACGCAGTCCGACAATCATCCGCCGACCGGACTCGAGGATGGCAGTTTCATATACTACAGGCACGTTAACGAAAATATCTTTCATCCCTTGCTATACATTTTCGTACACTATAAAAAATGATTTCCTATCGAAAACGGAAACGGAATTTGAATTAAAAAAAAAAAAAATAATGCTAAATGTAAAAACTGTTGGCTTTTGGTTCGTTCATCTTATAATTGAAGCAAAATGTTTTTCGTTTGCTTACAATAACGATTTCTGTTTTTTTTTCGCAACAGGGATTGGAGAGAAAAGGCTACCGCGCCAGTTGCCGAGGACTTGCAGTGCGATGTTACATCGAAATCCAAATCGCGATTGCTGGGAATTTCCTCGTCGCCACGTTACAGTCCTAGGCGAGAGCGAGCCCTCAAGATTTACGTCGACGACAAATGATCGGTACAGCATCGTGAGAAAGTCGTGTAAAATTTGCGGGCACTCGTACGATCGGAGTGCCGAGTTAGGTAATAATTGTGTTTGAAAAGAATCTTAGGTATTTTTTTTGTGCCGGTCCGTGGCTCGAGTCGCGTCCCTTCCTCCCTCGCGATTTAAATCTCACAAATCATCGTGAAGATTTTTAAAAAATAAAAAATAAAAACTCGAATAAAATCGGCTCGAGGTTGATGTTAACAAAATTTAACTTTCACAAAGCCGGTTACACGTATATCATCGTTAAAGCTTTTCCTCGCTGTGCAAGCCGATAAAAAATCATTTGATCGGCAAAAACGAAATAATTTCCCGTCCAGTCGCGACGCGGAGTCCAAAGAAAGTGCAACTCCTTCGTTCGTTCTCGTACGAATATATATGTCATTGGTGTGAAAAATACACGAATCATCAATACAATTTCATCACCGCCGCGCGCCTCTAACGACGAAACAGATGTAACGTCCTACATAGCCGAGCGGATATGCCTTTTTAAAAACAAGTTATAAATGTGGTTAAGTTACGGAAATTTGTAGCAACAAAGCTACGGTTTGAAAAAAAGTGGGTAAGGCGAGGGTCAGATTTTTCTGGAGCAATCCGCTCGAGCATAGCTTTTTTAAAGATTTTTTCTTTTGTCTCGTCTTTTCGAAGAAATTGCTATCATGCCCTATATTCGATAATGATCGCGTAAACGATAACAGTTTCGACCGCGATAGTTGTATAGAGTTTTACACACAAAAAAAAGAAGAATCGTTCTGCATTTACCACGCAATTTAGCTCGGCATTTTTCCCCTTTAGCCCAAGCTACATAGAAAGTGTTATCTGCAAGCGTTGCTTAGTAGAAAATCATTGAAAGTTCCCCCAGTAATTTGTCGGATAATGCATCGCTTATCTCCCGTTTTTTGGCGACTTGTACTTCCCAAATGAATCGAGCTTATCGTAGCGATGATTTAGTGACGAGAAAAAAAATCACTGCAAGTTATTTTTTTTTCGTCGAAGATCTGAAGAGTCTGCTACGAAACGGTCGTCGAATTAAAGGAGAGAAAATAAATACGAAAGACAAACTCAAGACATACATAACGAATTAAAATTCGTCCTCGCGATTGCTAGCTGAGATCTGGCATAATTAGGTGTAACACTATTTATTCCATCGAAAAAGGGGACTCGATTCAAAGCGTCATCGCAGGCGAACTTCTTGGCAGAAAAAAAAGTTGAAAGAAAAAATGATTTAAATAAAATATAGGAAAGATTTTTCGAATCGAGTCCCCGAATCGTTGTTCGATCATTGTGAATCAAGGGGCAATTCATTTTCAAACGGATTCTCGTGAAACCGAATTTCAAAGGGTAAACGAGATCGCTCAAAAAAAGAGAGAAGAGGGAAAAAGTAATGTTGAGGAATAAACAGAAGAAAAATCGGAGAGCGAGTAGAGATCCGCGGACACACGAATATCGGCTGCTAAGAAACAGAAGGACGCATCCGACACCATTTAACATGTGAAATGATCTGGGTTTTTACTCCTTTATGTTTCTTAGGAGTCGACATATTTTCGACCGACGACGATCAAACAATTCTCACTGTATCATACACTGTAGTTATGAAAGAAATTATATTTATAATTATTATTAACAACGGAATACCAGCGTGACTGAATTTGTCTTCGATATGGCGTGTGTGTTGAAAAAAAAAATCGAAAAACGTAAAAAAAAAAGTTAATGCAAAGAAACCTTTAAATTCTTTTTTACGCTACGATGTTAATCGCTTGATTTTTTTTCCGACTCGGTGCTTCGTGGCAGGTAAATATTGGTTTTAGCCGCTCCGTATACTTCGTATGTGGATACAATATCGCAGCGTCGCGAATTATTGTTGCCAATTATTCTAGTAGAGACTCTACCGATTCGTAATCGATTAATAGTTCGTTTTAGTATTTTAAATAACTTGAATTTTTGCGTTGTTTCTTTTCACAGCCATTTTTTCCATTCACGTTGATGTCGCGCCTGCGTCACGATCAAACTATGTTCCTGTTTTGATTATATTTACGCACGCTTAATATTTATTCGCTTATTTAACGATGAAGCAAACAGGTCTCGAAGTTAGCGTGGATTTTTTACTCGACTTTCTCAATAGTCCGAAAGAAAAATAATGTGGTGCAAAGTGCTCGTTTAGAGTTCGCATAAATATTTGACATAATTAACTTAGATGATAGTTATTTTTATTTTATCGGTGGAGTCTTCGAGTTACATAAAATTTGAAGAAAAAAGAAAAATATCTGCCACGTAGTTTTCGAGTCGAGTGAAATCGATGAATTCGTTACGTTTTATAGTCTCGTTATCGTCGATAATAATTTTTTTCTTTTTTTTTATAGATTGGTCTCGGTTAGTTTATCATTGAAGTCTCATTGCAGTCACCGAGATTCAGTCCTAGATAATAAATCCATTACCTCGAAGCGAGAAAGAAAGAAAAAATGCTAAATTTAAATGAGGAGAGGGAAGTATTGATACAATTGAAATAAAACGGGTTTATGTTTAAAATATCGAAATTACATAAATTGTTGGGAAAAAAAAATATTGAAAAAATAAGCATCGATTGGTTCTTCGAATAAAGAGACATGGGGCTTTTGATCTGAGAAGTGCAAAATTAATCTTTATTGTCTTTGTACAGTTATACTTTTCAAGTGTAGCGCAGATTATAACTCCCATTTGCATTTTATGCAACGAAAAAAAAAAGTTCGTATTTACTTTAGATTTAAAAAATAAAACAAAAAAATGCTTTCGTCAAATGGCGCCGGAGTCGTATGTACAACATTTAATACGAGTGTGTTTATGATTACGTAGACTATGTCGTTTCCGTCGTTCTTCATTTCTTCCCTTTTTACAGTCTGCAGACACATCCGCTTTCGTATCAAATATTACAGGGAAAAAAAATTATATTCTCGCCTAATGCGCGTAATTCCTCTCCTCGCGATCGTATAAAAAAAAGTAAAAAAAAAAACGATTTAAAAAGAAAAGACTAAGAACACATTACACGATACCTATGGAAAAAGAAGTGAAAAGAAATCCTAACTAGTTTGTTATTCTCTGTGGCAAGGTGTACATTACGCATGGAACGCAAGGCTGGCACTTTTTGTAAAATAAACAAAAGTATCTGATAATATGAGCATTCGAATGTTTTTTTTTCTTTTTTCTCATTACGACCTCATCAATTCCTTCTCTCATTAATTTCATACTATATACACAAATAAATTCTTGTTATCTCTATACATATGTATGTCTTAAATAATATATTTATAATTGTATTTATTGAATTTTTTAATTCACGTCCTACGTAAGCCTAGATTTAGTCGATCGAGGGCGAATCCCGATCGCGTGACAATAATACCATTGTCGAAGCTGCAAACAATGATTGTCGTTATCACACGTTTGTTTTACGTATTTTAGTTATCAATATACGATTCGTTGATATCCTCGGCCTAAGAGCCACAAGGAAGTGGCAATACGCGTCACTAAATTCAGAAATCTTCCATGCATATACACACAGTAAATACAGGCTTCTGAATTTAGTCACACGATATATGCTTATCAGCACGGCCGACCTTCCTCGTCTAATCTCAAGTAATCAATATCATCGATTCATGGAATCGGTAAATTATACAAATTGACGAATCGATTTATCACTCAACAGCTTCATATTCCCTAATCCGGTTTTTAACGCCTTGACTTGAAGGATCAAGCAAGATTGACGCTGGTGACTCGATTCTTGAGGACAAAAAAATTGGCTGCTCATTGAGGACATGTGAAAAAAATTTGATTACAGTTTTTGTTACCGACCGCGTCAGGCTCAAGTGGGGAAGCATAATTACAGTTCTAATATCTTTTCTTCAACGTCTCTCTGCACAGTTACATGAAAAATTGAAGTCCACGAATCGATCGTCAAGAATCGCCACCTTACAGCCGTCATTTTACTTTTCTTATCAATATTATCATAAGCGTGAAAGAATCGATGCTGGTGACTCGTTACTCAAGAAACGCCACCTTACAGCCGTCATTTTATTTTTCTTATCAATCTTATCATAAGCGCCAAAGTATCGATGCTGGTGATTCGTTACTCAAGAAACGACACCTTACAGCCATCACTTTTCTGTAAATCCCTCGAGGTTCCGTTGTCGAAAATGCTTCGATTGTCAATAATCCCCCAAATACATTCTAGCAACATACCGATTATCAAACATTTTTATAAGGAGTCCTCGGGGTGGCGAGTTATCTTCCTCGTGAGGCTCGTCCGGAATGCTAAGATTATAACGAGTCTCCTTTAGCTCGAGGGGTCTTTTTGGAAGTCGGGGCGAGAGAGCCGAAGAATTCGCCTCGGCGCTCGTGTGTAGAAGTAGAAGACGAAGAAACATCGTCTTCTTTTCCCTCTTCTTGTTCCTCCTCTTCTTCCTCGCCGAAGAGGAAGAGGAAAAAAAAGTAATGGCTATAAAGAGACTTCTTCGCAAAAGTACCCGAGCTAGACAAAGAAGAAGAGTCGCCAACACATATCTCGATAGTATCTCGGGATTCGATCGCTTCGCCGCTCCGCCCGTATATTTACATGTATAATTTATATATCCACTGGTTCGGCCGCGAAAGAGTACATACAAATATCTTCTGCATTATATGTACTATGTAGAAAACCGAGACTAGGGCGGTTTAAACTCGACTCTCATGCTTCCCCTATGTACATTACACAAACTCGCCCGCTATGCGTGTATCGCACCACCTCTTTTACGAGGCGGCCATTATGGTACCGGCGGTTTCTTCTCGCAACGCCTCTTCCACTCTTCCACCTCGTTCTATCTTTTGTCTCTCGCACTTGCTACTTTTTTTCGTCCTTTTTTTCATGTGGGGAAGGAATCTCAATTTGCGGTAATCCCTTGTGTACCCTCCTCCCCCCCCCCCCCCCCCACTATCGCCGCTTCGCAGCTCCTTCCCACGATCTCATCCTCGCAACAAGCACGCATTCTCCTTCTATCTTCCTTTTCTTCGATGATTCTCAAATCATCCCTTCACCCTTGAAATCGCTTCTAATCTATCGATCTCGTAATTGCCCGTCCCAATCGCTCGGGAACCTTCGAAGCCTCGTTCCTGACGTTATTCAGGAAAAATACACATTGCGGACGGATAGTTACGAAAATTTCTGCCAATTATTTTTTTAAATCCACCGACGATCGCTATTTTCCTTTCTCTCGTAGTCGTCAATTATGCGGCACATAATAGACGTCTAATCGACAAAAAAAATGTTCAAAGGTCAAAACAGACAATACAGAAATGCGTCGAAATAAAATATTTTTCCAAGAAAGAAAATATTTGAAAATTATAATTCTGTGCGGAGAATATGGTTTTTTACTCATAATTGAAAATGATATTCCATGCATCGCATATTCGATTAAATTTCGGATTAAAATTGATCGTACAATTTTTATTCATTTATTGAAGAAAATTAGCGTCGCCGAAGGTCGGTCGTGAGTAACAAATTGTTCGCCAATTGGCGCTGGCTTTTCGAGAATTCGAAGTGATAAGCTACCGTAGTCCGTGGAGACTCGAGGCCCTCCCGAGTTCCTCTGGCTCGGGTATGCGAATGAGGTGGTTTCGATAAGCGGCTACCGATGGAACTCGTGGGATTCTTTCGGTACGCCCAAGGGGGCGAGGGCCGGCCCTTCGTCTTCGTCGTCGTCGTTGCTCGCGCCCGAGCATTGTGACCGCGAGGAGCGCAATTAATTATTGCGCGGCCGCGTGGTAGCCTCGCGCATTGTTGCATCTGCCGGCTCGCTCGCCGGTCTCTTCCTTCGCTTCCTATACTTCCCCGCACACTTTCGCACAGCTTCGTTTACGATCCACCCTCGTCCGTGTGCGCATGCAACTACTGTCCCGTCTACTTTGTGCCTTCCTCCGGGATACCCAATAAATTAAAGTGCGTGTACCCTGTGTACTTTATACACACTGTACCAGTATATATACATGCATACCTAAACCAGCTTGCGGTATTATGGATTTTGTACACAAGTACAATAGCCTTCCGGCATTAACTCTCTCCCGAGGATGTCGGGTTGTCGCTCGCCGACGTGATTGACACACAAAGTGCAGAAACGAAGCGAAATAGGATTAAAAACAAGAAGAAAGAAATTGTGGTTTCGAAAGCACGAATTAAAGCTATTATTTTAGAACTCGCGGTATTTTGTTTCTATTGCTTTTTAAAAAATTGTTTCTAATGTCGAGTTTATTTGAACCACCGGAATTCTCTCCCGAGGACGTAGTTATCGGTTGCCGAAATGATTCACACACAAAGTGCAGAAACGAAGCGAAAGAGGATTAAAAACAAGAAGAAAGAAATTGCTGTTTCGAAAGCACGCGTCAAAGCTATTATTTTAGAACTCGCGGTATTCTCTTCCTTTTGCCTTTTTCAAAATTGATTCTAATGTCGAGTTTATTTGAACCACCGGAATTCTCTCCCGAGGACGTAGAGTTATCGGTTGCCAAAATGATTCACACACAGAGTGCTGAAACGAAGCGAAAGAGGATTAAAAACAAGAAGAAAGAAATTGCGGTTTCGAAGGCACGCATTAAAGCTATTATTTTAGAACACGCGGTATTCTCTTCCTATTGCCTTTTTCAAAATTGTTTCTAATATCGAGTTTATTGGACCCTCGGGAAAGAAGTAAAGATATTGATTCAAGGAAAACAAGAATAATTTTCCTAATAAACTCCACGAAGTAGAATCGAGCTTATTTTTTTTAACCTTCAACGATTTTTTTTAATAACAGGTTTGGAAGAGTTTAAATTAATCATCGTTATTCCCTCGTGGAAAAATTGATCGGACCAATAAAGATGGAATCGCGCGCACTGCACACGCTCGAGATATTTTCAACGCAATCGTTTCTTCTTTTCTTCACCTCGGTCCCTCTCGTTTTTGTTTCTATCTCCGTTCTTCGGGGCCCCACACCTTCGTGATCTCAACCTGTTTCGTCGGTTCGCGTCTTTGCCCATTGTTGCGTGCGTGCCCGAGCACCGCGGGCTCCGGGCAGGGAAGTCAAGAAGAGAAGAAGAAAAAATGGAGTCTCCGGAGGCAAGAGATCCGAGCCGCGAGGGCATGTGTATGCACTCCGAGTTGTGTTGTACACAGATAAATACACGAGTACTCGCCATTGGCTCGCGTTCAGACGAAGAAAAGAAAAAAAAAACGAATGAGCAGTGTAAAAACTATATTGAAGTGAAGAAGAAAGAGTGCCGAAAAATCCTTGCAGACCTCTCGGTCGCTTCTTTATAGAAGAAAAAACGAGAATACCACCGATGGGCGGCGCGTGTATACGCGATCTCGCAGAAGGCACGAAACATTGCCAAACGTCGAATTACCAAACACCTGTTCGACCAAATAACTTCATTGAGTCTGTGAAGCTGAGGGGTATGCTCGGTACGAATCGTACTGTGCAAACTCGGGTTCTTCCATTCTTCCCTCCATTGAAAGGGGGGAATCGAGCGCGCGCGCTGACCCTCGGGCTTTCACGGATGCGGACTCTAATTTTCTTACATCGCGTTTCTCCGGCTTCTCGCTCTTTCTCCGAGGAGGTTCGTTCAATACATTGTAGTCAAACGAGAAAATAATTTCGTTGCCGGAGCAACAATACAGATACTTGTAATTCACTTTTTTTTTGTCTATGAGACTACAATTTTTTGTACCTTTGTGAATTTTGTTAATAATATTTTTTCACCACAGTTGTTCTATTTTTTACTTTCTTTTTTTTTCATCAGCGCTTTGGGAAAGAAGTATTTGGTTTTTGAATATATGATTGGGATTGACCGAGCGGCGCGTCTTTTTAATTCCCATCCCCGAGTCGCTCCGGGGCGAGGGTAGGCTCGAAGCTCAAAGAATGGAACGCGTAGGAAGCTCGGCGGGAAAAATGTTGAGATAGAAACGATACCGAAACGCAGTATAAATATAGATACATCGTATACAACGAGCGTTGCAGTAGATAAAGGGGGTGGTAGAAACGACGCAGATAGATCGTAGATAGGAAGCGGATAAAGCTGCTATGTATACCGGGCGCTGAGGATTGTATAGTTCGCGAGGCCCTCGAGAAACAGCAAAATAAATATAAAACAAAGCCCCGGGAAGAAGAAGACTAAGAAGAAGAGGAGGAAGAAGAAAGGCATGCAGAGAAGCGGCAAGACGAAGCAAGAAAACGAACGAGCCGGAGATTTCGCCCGATTAGATCGTTTGGATTACGAAAGTATAGTGGCTGCGAGTCGATTGTGTTCGGTGCGGACGCTATCGCGGCAGCCACCGGCCGCTTACGCGCTTCCAATGTCGTTGCGTCGGTTACAACGAACAACGACGACGACGACGCCGAGGACGTCGACGAGGA
This sequence comes from Ichneumoninae sp. A BG-2022a, assembly GCA_030522665.1. Classification (NCBI taxonomy): domain Eukaryota; kingdom Metazoa; phylum Arthropoda; class Insecta; order Hymenoptera; family Ichneumonidae; species Ichneumoninae sp. A BG-2022a. Next base: position 7,310 of record JAPYZC010001951.1, on the reverse strand, counting down.
CGGCGCGGTGTATCATTACTACCCTCGCGGAATTACGTGTCTATTAGGTACGAAGAGGAAGTTTCCGAGATAGCGGGAGCGTGTTCTCCATTGGGCGAGAGAATAAAAGCTTGCGCTTCTGAATTTATCGGTACATCGGCAGCGGCTACTATTTTCGACGATCTTAGTACATACTATTATCCTCCGATAGCCGTTGTACAGACGGAGCGAGGAGTTTGATGTATGTTATCCGAAGCACTTGGCGGGGACGGATAACGATCGATGGCTTCCCGATAGGAGGCGGAAAAAATTTTCCATTTCCTCGGGGCGAAGTTGATGTTGATTTCTCGATTGGAAGCGCCGATCGGAAAATTTATCTGCTTCCTCGAAGTGCGGACGCGCATTCGGTAGTTCTTCGTTCCGAGACGGTCGAACTTTCGCCGTTCATCGATAATTCTTCGCCGCATCGAGCCTCGTCAATCTCCCGAAGCATCGTAGATATATTCGTCTCTCATCGTATAAGAGTCGTAAAGATCCTCTCGATATATTCGCGGGCTTAAGATCGAACGACGGATTGTGTCCAACTAGCGTCCCGCGAGAATCCTTCGGATAAACTGATGCACGCTGACTTCGTTTCCTCGATGGATCTTCTTTATCGATCGAATCGCGAAGGATCGAGACACTTCCGGGTGTCGCCGGGACATTCCAGCGTCGAACGTCCCGTACGAACGGTCAGGAACATAGAATGACTTCTCCATGAGTAAAAAAAGTTCATAGATCATTGGAGATGGAATGTTTTTGTTTCTCGTTTTCGTCGAACCATCTTCTCGAGCCTCGACGTTACGAGAGTCCAAAAAGTTGTCCATTCGACTTTCGAGCTCGGCGTCACCGAGACGACGGAGCTCTCGACGACACGCCCGAAGATTCGCACGAATTCGGTGCACCAAAAACATTCGTCCGGCTAGGTTTGTCCTCTTCGGACTCGACGATAGTTCGTCATCAAATGTAGTCCGACGGCGTCGTGCTCTCGTTTATGGCGGCGAGCCTGTACTGTTGATTCGACGATTCAGGTGCGGATTGCTGCTGGCCGCTGGTCTGCTGATGCGCCGTCGTGCCGGAGCCTGGCAGCGTTATCGCGAGCATCGTGGTCTGCTGTTGCTGCTGGCTCGCGGAGTTCGAACTGAGATCGCTGTAGTAGGCGCTGCTCGGCGCGCTGCTCAACGACGGACCGTCGGGCTCGGCGTCGCTACCGGTGTAACCCGTGTTCTGGTACGACGGAGTGCTCTCGCCGTTGGCCGGGTTGCTCAGACGCAGCGCCGCTTGGTGAAGATGATGATGATGGTGGTGGTGATGATGATGATGGTGATGACCGTTTCCCAACTGACTCGGCGGCACGGGACTCGTCGGACCGTTCTCGTACATCTCGTAGTCGGGCTCTTGTAACCTGGTGGCAAAAAAAAAAATAAATACGGATTAATTACCCGTCGATATGATTCGTCAATGAGGATAGTTCGTTACCAATTTTACTTTTCAAGACCCGAGAAGAAAATGTAGGATCTTATTTCCGCGATGACAAGCGAGCAAACTTTCCCTCTTCGAAAACTTTTTGAGGTGCATAGTTCCGTTTTTAGGGAGCTGCTGAAGTTTCGAGCTTAGGAGGTCGCGAGATAGATGGCGCGCGGGAGGTCGCGAACGGTCGGACCTCGCTCCGACCTCATCGCCCGAAAACGTCAACGGCTCGTATCTCGACAACTATGGACTCTAGGGAAAAATGTCAAAGGGAAAATTTACTCAGCTTTTGACCCCGAATACGATACACCTAGTATTTTAAAAAAATTTGTTTGTATCGGAGAATGCTTTGAGTTTGCTCACCTTTGGCTGTGCCTCGTCCTCGGGGTTTCTTTCTTCAGGGTCCCCTTCTCGCTCTCATTCCCGCGAGCGCTTCCTCCGCCGTATCGCCTGTGCAATCTCGCAGCATCCAATTCGTGGTACTCGTCGTCATGATCCGCCGGCGAAGTCGCTCCCCCGCCGTAAGTCGAACTGCCGCGAAGTTGGAGCTGAAGATCGCTCGCGTAGCTCGCCGCCTGGGAGTCCAGCTCCGCGTAGAGCGCCTCGTCGGTTTGCATGTGGGTGTAATGATTCTCAACCGGGAGATTCATGGCGCATCTGTGCTGAGGGAGGGACAACGGGGTCGCGACGACACCCGCGTTACCGCCGCCTCTTCGCGATCCCAGCCAGGACCATACGTTGTGACCTTGATTTGAAAAAAAGAGCCATACATTACTTTTCGATCAGCACTGAAATATTACGATCGAGAACTTTTCATCGCGTGTTCGAAGGAGAAATATTGGGTTGAGGTTTTTCTTTTTTTTTCTGATGTTACTCACCAGGACTAGGCGTCACGTCGTGATAAGGCGGCAATTTGTCGAGTTCCAGGGGTGGTCGATCCGGTATGACGGAGACACCACCACCCCCGGCGACTCCGCCAGCTCCGGTGCCAACCGGTTCCTGAACGCTCGACTCCTCGACACCGACGCCACAGCAACTCGCTGCAAATACAAGATTTTCTCGTTGGTTACGTCGTCTATGCAGATATTTTACTTTGGAACTTTGGACCATTTTTTTTGCCATTTCATAATCAATTTTTGGATGCCCCAATTCGCCCTATCGGATACATCAGGCTTTTCTGCCCAGTTTTGCCACCTTGTCCGATCCAAAAATGATTGGAAAATTTAGTTTCGCCCAAAAACCCTGTTTTGCCCCGTTGCCTCATTTTGCCCCGCTCTCCCCTACTTTGGGAAGTTTATCGTTTGTTTGGCGGACTCAATTTTGAAGAATTTACTCCCAGGCCCGATAACTATTTCCCTATAACTATTCCGATATTATCCCGTGGATCACGTTGAGTTATCCGCAATAATGCAATGTGCAACAACGCATGCGCACTATCGTCGTTCTCTCACTGAGCAAAAGAATAGTATTTCCTACTATAGAAAATAGTTCCCAGGGGGAACGTTTATATAGATAGTTTCTGATGGTATATATTCTATTGGTTAAACTATAATTATGATTGTTTTTCATTGTTTGTAACTATAAAATGTAGACGTTCCCCTTGGGAACTATTTTTTATGGTAAAACGTCAGTATTGTTGCTTTTACTATGTCATTTTTTTCTCAGTGCTGTTCTGGATGTTGAACCGTTATAATAATAACTCTATGCTTCCATACAGCTCCAACGGTCAACTATATATAGTCCAAAATAACTAAAAGGTTTGAATCCAATTTCTGGCAAAAATGGCTCAAACGGCCTTCTCAAATTTCACCCCATCCCAGATTTTCAACCCTTGCGACCGTTGAAACTTTTTTTCTTTCTTCTTTCATTAGTTCCATTATAGTTATCGGAGCTGGTAAAAAAATGCCATCGCTGTTACTTTCAATATTTCATGGGTCAACGACAACTTATTATTAAAAATTTGAACAGATCATAGTAGCGAGGGGAGGTGAGGTACAAAGGCTTGAAATTAGGTTGGATTTCGTAGTTGGCAAAAAAAGGGTGAGAAGGATACAGGGAGTGGCTGCTTGAATTTCACCCCACGATAGGCGAGTTATTGGGGCCTTCTGGCCGTTGAACTCTTCCTCCTTCTCCGCTTCTTGCATAATGATCGAGCTCGATGCCAGGTCGAGGTGAAAAGCTTCGGATATTTTTCGACTGACGTGTCCGAGACAGTTCGGAAGGTACTTGGCGGTATATTATGTGTGTTATGGCAGAATAATTCTCCCACCGGTAAAAAAAGAAGAAGAGGAAGAAGAAGAACTCGAGAAGGAAGCTACCGAAAGCTTCTGAAGTGCCAGGTGAGGCCAATACGTATTTTTTCATATTATGGCACGCAGTTCCAGCTACCTTCGTGGATGGTGTGTACATCTTTTTTTTTCTACCTATACCGTATACTTAACCGAGCTGCGTATATTGAAACCGGGGCATTATGACATGAGGGAGGATATGAAAGGAGGCAGGACCCGGGCTTCTTTCCCTTTCGAAGCCTGCCTCGTGCGTTCATTGTACTCGCGTCATCGCACAACGACGTCTCTCCTCGTGAAACTCGCGCCCGAGAGGGGAGGTCCACGGATTTTTGTAGATCACAGGGACCGCTTCTGCATCGCCAGAGTTCACCGGTTACGATTTACGAGCAATGGCAAAAAAAAATTGTAAATTTACCGACTAAAAAAATTGTGAACCTTTGTGGAAAAGAAATATTTGTTGTCATAATTTTCAGATGTATATCGATATTTTATAATCGGCTTTTTTCTCTCAACTATGAAACAATGATTAAGAGTCCTACGTCACTAAAGTTCAATTTTGCGTGTAAGAAAACTTTTTTTTTTTTTTTTTTTTTGGGATGACAAAGTGTCGCTGCCTCGAGCTTCGCTGTAACAGACTTAAAGTTCTTTCTACGGTAAAGATGAGGAACCTGCCTCGTTGTTGTGTTCGACGAGGCGCGAACCACGCGCGTAAGCCCGAAATGCCGGTTGCGTCACGCGGACGTAATCGGATTACAGCGCGTTCAACTCGCCGGTTACAAACGGCTGTAAGGGCACTTTTTATTTCTTTCTTCGACTGTATATCGTATGGTTTTTTTTTTCTTTGCCAGTTAGCCCTTAGTCCGCGCGTCATTGTCACGCGGGGACTTTTGTAACCGTTGATCGTTCGAGATTAGAACGACGAGAGACGTCAGTCATTTCATCGTTGAGCCTCGACCGGTCGGTGAGACGCGTCCATTAACGCGTCGTCGTTCGGTCGCGCGACTCACATGCGTCGCGACATAAATCCAATGTAGCCGTCCCGACGACTCGTGAAGAGCAACGATGATCCCGGATCATCCGAAGATGTATTTTACGTCTCGATTCGTCGACTGGAACAACTAATTTCTTATCGCATCGTCGATGCTCAAATCTCTGGAGAACTCCACGTATGTTTCCGCACCCTTGTTTTCGTCGAGGTGTCACATCGTCGGGTGTGAATATTTTTTGGCTTGTTTGTAGTGAAATCGATACGTCAGAATGTGGACCAGATGTCTGTCGAGGTGCGATGCCGATTCGGCAAATATTATGACAACTATGGGCTTCGGAAGGTAAATGCTCCGGAACGACCGGACAGGCATAACATGAAATCAAGCCGATAACATATGGTAATTAAAAAAAAATTATTATTGATAGTTACAGGAAAAACGTCTGCGGGGGGCGATTTGCGGATCCGATACGAGCACCGAGCGCACAGACCTTTCGCCTCGTCGAGTCGGCGGCTTTCGTTAAGCTAACTAATTAAACGCCAATCGATGCTGACACAGGCGCGCGAGCCCTGTTCTCTTGACTCTCGACACTCCTTCCTCGGCGGTGAGTCACGAGTCTCACGACGCCCCCGAGCGACGCTCGTCCTGGCGCCGACGTCCGGATGTCGCGCTTCAAAATGAATTTATCCTACAGTCCAATCTCCTACAAGTTAACGCGATTAGAAGTTGATACTGAAAGGCTACGCGTGTTTCTCGATGTAGATCTACAATGCATTTTGTTTTTGCTTGTTCGTCGTGAAATCGATATGTCAGGATATGACGAAGAAGATCCTCGAGCTTAATCATTAACTCTTTGAAACATACACCCAGAAAAAAAATTTATTAGACGGCCATCGTTTATTAAGATTAAGTAACATATTTATTTGATTTAAATAAATATTTATTTAAATCCAATAAATATTTTATTTAATCTTAATAAACGGTGGCCGTCAAATGAATTTTTTTCTGGGTATATGCACGTACGTACGAGCAATAAATGTCCAATGAAAGCAAAAAAAACATTGACTTAGGAACGAATTTTAAGACACTAATTTGAACTTAAGTTGGAACTTTAGTGTGAACTCAAATTCGATTTTAAGATCGAACTTAAGATCTTGAGCACGCAATGTGGTCCGGGCCAATCTTCGATCTTAAGTTCGATCTTGAGATGAAAATTAAAACTCGACCCTTGGAACAAGAGTTGGAAGAAATTTGAAAAAATTCCCAATTTTTTAAGAAGCCCTCGTCGTCTTGCAGGTTTAATTCTCCGTTGTTCTTACGGCCGGCTTTAATTCACAAAGCGTCGAATGCTTTATTATCTCGCTCCACATAGCCGCGTCCGGTTGTACCTGCCACGGCGCGGATATCGGGTCTTATAGAAGTGACAAGAATTCACCTACAGGCTACAGCGTTATAGTGGCTATTGGTCCGCCATTGAATAGAGTCAACCGCAGCGAAATTGTTCGAGCTTATCTAAAAGATCTAATATATTCCCCGTCCCTTCCGTCGTCCTTCCTCCCGGCCCAAAGATTCGTTTTGTCCTGCCGCTTACCGTTCCTCGTATAACGTCCGAGATTAACATCGGATCTTTATCTCCATCGCCGCAGCACACTTATTGCTTCTCGCTAGCTGTTAAAATATTTTTTTTTTCTTTTTCATCTGTAATTTCATTCGCAGCGCTGCACGCGTTAGATATTGGGCCGTTGGGTAATGGCGAGGGAATGGGAAAGTTATCTTTTTTTTTTTTAACTAAACGGTAATGGAATTGTGCGAGATCGATCGATCGATCCTATCTCCAAATATAAAACAGTAAATCATTTGATTCTCACCTCTGCCACCGGCGCTCTTCATTCTGAAACAGGAGGGAAAAAAAAAAAATTAGTAAATTCGCGCACGAGCTTGTACGTTTCACGTCTCTTTCGGAAGTTTCTAATTAAAGTGTACACGAACCTTCTGCAGTGGAGGAGAGTGACCATCACCACGGCTCCTATACCAGCGGAAACCAACGAAACGATCACCAACGTCAGGACCCAACCGAACTCTCCAGGCGCTTCTGTAAAAAAAAGAAAAAAACGTTTCAGTAAAATGGAATTATGCTTACAGCAAAAGATCCCTGGTTTTAACAAACGTATATTAAAAATGTTAGGAAAATTTCATTAATTCTTCAGTACAATAAAATTATTTAATAAACGTACATGTCAGTAAAATGCAATACATTCCAGCATGGGACACAAGACAATGAGCACGATCCGATATTACAGTAACATCGAAAAATGCATGGTCAATCATAAATAATATTTTTTTGAAGTGATAATAAAAAAATTCCTCTCCAAATGCGACTATGAGATCGAACCGGTAAGCTCGAAGAAATCTTCGAATTATGCTTACAGCAAAAGATCCCGGTTTTAATAAACGTACATTAAAAATGTCAGTAATATATCGCCAAAATAAAATAATCCAATAAACGAATATATGAGTAAAATGCCAATACATTCCAGCATGAGACACA
>JAPYZC010001950.1:0-17888 GCA_030522665.1 Ichneumoninae sp. A BG-2022a | reverse complement strand
CTTTTTTTTTTTTTTTTTTTTTTTTGTAGCCCGATGATGGCTTGTCCCCTGGCGGAGACCTGTGCCACTTCAATTATGCGGCATTTGAGGGGTATGATTGGTTTTTATTCATTAACTTAGCCGGATTAACGTTTTCATACGCCACTGAATCCTTTGAAATTTTGCCTCCCTGTAAGACAGTATGTCGAAGACAACTAACGGAGAAGAATGTCCGCGAGCAACCGCGAGACTAGCCAGATTGCCGTGATAAATTTTCGAGCCGTGAGAGACTCTGAGAGAGATCTGCGGTGGAAAAAAAAAAAGTAACTGCGCCATTGCTACACGGTCTCGAAAACCAGCTGACGCGTCCTTCGTGTACAATCCGAACCGTTCATTTTCCACCGACTCACACTGTAAATACGAAACGACACTCGATATCCCGAAACTGTCTCTTTCCCCTATATCCGCCTGTACATGCTCCACACTATACACCATCGCCGTTCCGACAGTACGAATACGTGCCCGACCATTCACCGTCGAACTCGTCCCCGCAAGCTCACACGCGCGGTTTAACCAAGCGTGCCATTACTTTTCTCACCACGAACACACGAGAGCTGTGCCGCGCGGCGTGCACCAGCGTATGGGAATAAAGAGTAGATACCTATACGCTTAGCTTCGAGAACCAACCATCCAACGCGGGGCGCCTCTATCGCTGTAAGGTCTCCCTCGATTTACGCTCAGCTGGAAATTGCAGTATATCAAGCGAACACTGAAAAAGACGACGTCACGACAACTGAACACGTATTTTCGGTATAACGTCCGTTCCGGCCAAAAATTGGGATTTTCAAAGCGGAAGTGACGATTTTCCATTATTAGGTCGAAATATTAGATTTTCAAGCCGAAAGTGACGTATTTCCGGTATTACGTCACGTTAGGCCGAAAAAATGAGATTTTAAAACCGTAAGAGACGTATTTTCAGTAGGACGCCCTAGTGGAACTGGTGCAACCACGGATTCGGGGTTGCATCGTAGTCGCAGTCGCACTAGGGTTGACTAGACATGCATCCACGCGTTGCAATGACTATGACGAGATTCCGGGTATACTGAAATGAGACTGATCGCTTTGTTCAAACTTTTAACCTTTAAGCAACTCTGTTTTGATGAACTCGAGTAATCCCCATGCAACTAAAAATCAAATAAATAGACTATACAACGATGTTTGCAAGGGTTACAGAAAAATGACGTCAAAATAAAGGTTATCTAAGAGTCTATAGCAAGTTACAATTTTGAACATTGTGCATTAGTCTATTGAAGTCTGCCGATGGTCATCTCAGTTCCGTTAGGGCGTTACTTCTGGTTGAAAAATGCGCTTTCTGGACCGGAAGTGACGAACAGGATACCCAACCGTCGAGTTGCTTGGTGCAGAGCTGACTAGTGGTAAAATGTTGCGTGCTCACTTTCACGTGAAGATATCTGCATGTGCCCAAATTTTATCAAGTTATAATGGTTGCATTTTGCATTGTACAAACTTTGCTCGAGGAAGTTCACTTGGAGATTAAAATTCTATAAGCGAACAATTGGTTATTGTTGCTAAAGCCGTGCACTGATCGAGACTGGCCAAAGATGAAACTTGACGTCATGCAGATATCTTCAGGGTCGTGTTCATTGAATATACAGTGCTCGATAAACAGCCTGGATAAAAATTGGATAAACACCCGATAAAGTCCGTGAAAGAAGAACACATAGAAAGTTCAAAGTACACTGCAGTGGAACAGCCTCCTTCCGCCGTTGTAAAGCTTCGAATAGCCAGAGTGTTCTACCGTGTACACACAAAGAAATACAAAACAGAGTTGCTCCCATAGGCGAATGCAAACAGAGCGTAACACCCGTTTTGCGCGACGCAGTGTGTACTCCATACAAGGAACGAGTACAGCGCATTAGCCACGTGACGTCGATGACAGAGGGAACATGGAAAACGTAGCACACTTGCCCGAACAACATTTGCACATAGAAAAGCTTAGCGCGAGCGTTTGTTTGTGGAAATGGCAAGGGAGAAATTCACAATCCTCCAGTCCCCCGATGTTACGCGGCACTACCTCGTGATAATACTGTACTGCAATTCAGTGGAAATATACACGTTGCCGCTCAGAAACACAAGGCCGCTCATCCCATACGTTTTACAGCGTGAACGGTGCGGTGCGATGCGACCTTCCGTTTCTCAATAGTCGGCAAACTGTTATTCACAGTGGATGCAGATGTGAGCTTCCATTGTACTCGGATCTTTACGCAAATTGGACTAAAACACAAAGTACGTGTATGCGAGTAGAATTTATATAAAGAGCGTTGAATCCGAGGTAAGCTTCCGGAACGTACAAACTCTCCACCTCCCCTCCGCCGCTCGATCCCCCAATGCAAGAACCTATGTGCCTTTAACGCCGCCAGAGTTTCCGTATTATCCCGTACCGCCGTAGAACAGCGGTTTCGAGGATGAATTTGGCCGGGTGGGTTAGGACGGTGCGGCCGGCATACACTGTCACTGGCAACAGTGGACGAGAGGCGTCGGCGGGAGAGAAACTGAACTCTGTAGACTCGGTTAATTAACGAAACCCACATGGGACGTGGCGGCAGTCAGGACGGGACTTCGAGTTCCGTGTCACCTCGACCTCCCCCTCGCAACTGCTCATCCCTCCGAAGCACGGCGGGAGGGGTGGGTTTGTCCACTCCGTTGCAAATGCCTCTGCTACCCAAAAGAGCCTCCACAGCGCCGGAGACCGCGCGGCGTTCTGGATAAAACATATCCACGAAACTATGCCTTCCTCCGCGATACACGGAATAAATGAGCGTGGCGCTACGATCGATCGTCCACCTCCTCCATTGTGTCGCACAGTATTGGTCGGGCGGTAGTCAAACGGATTCTGTGTACACCGGGTGAATAAGTTATTTTGGAAGAGCCGTTTCGACCTCGGGCCGCGGTGCATGTATGTGTGTACCCTAACTCGGAAGGATCGGAGGAATATAAGGACGCCGATTCGGGTTGCGAATACGAGGGACCGAAAGAGCGACAGATTCCCCGCGGGAATCGCGTTTCCGTGTTGGCCTTTGGCTTTGACCGTCCGGCTCTGTGTTTCTCACAGTTCCTCCTCGACTCTTTGACGCCCACGGGAGAGTCGACGATCGCTCTGGCGTCCCGTCTGTGTCGCGTCGGTCCCTTTAATTCGCTTTATGTTTTCAAACGGCGAACGGGAGCTTTGCGGATTTAACGGACGAAATCGTTAGTATCCCCGGCATTGGGATTCGAGGAAATGTGCGCTAGTGAGCTTGGGATTGTCGTGAGGATCCCTTCAACCCCCCCCCCTCTCCCCCCTCCGCCCCCCCACCCCGGCCTGCCGTGTGTATATGGGGTGAAGAAGGGGGTTTCGCTGTTTGAACGAAGCCCGATGACAAAGCCGAACGCGGAATTGTTCGGTAACGAAGATATCTCCGGTTCGTTCGTTTCTGAGCGGGTTGTACAGAGTCGGGGTGTGAAAGGAAAATTAGAAACGATTCCAGTCCCAATCGAGCACTACTCCTGGCTCGGACACTGGGTGACGATGCAGAACGGGCGAGCAGGGTCGGACTCTACGAGATTCCCTGTTAGCGAAGGGTCAACGGTCTCTCAGCAGATCTTTGAAAATGGCTGCGCTACACATACACGCTGCGCTATATCGACTCCTAAGAAACAGAATGGCTTATCCCATGCGATTTAACATGCAAAACGACGTGGGTTACGTCCTTCTGTTTCTTGGGAGTCGATATATGTACACGATGTATATGTATATGTCTGCGCTATGTGGATACATATTATATATATGTATAGATGGCTCGGATGTCTGGAACGATCGTGGTCAAGCACACGGCGGACTACACCGGGGAACAGTACGGGGATATAGTGAATTACGGTAGGGGGGATCCCTACGAGTGGACAATCGATTGTCCATGAATCTAAGCGTACGACGAAGAAGCCCCGACCGTCCCGCACCCGCGAGAGAGAATTTCTCGCTCGTATCACGATGACTATGCGTCAACGAAAAGGAGGGTAATCCGAGAAGGAAATATATATATCGGGAGGAGAATTAATGGATCAGTCCTGGCTCTGACACGCTTCCCTGCTCGAGGATTCCGAACCGGACGCGGTCTACGGCTGCCCAATGGATTGTGGACCAAGGGGATGAACGGGAACTCCAGAATATTTGAATCGGAGGTACAACACCCGATTCCATCTGCCTTTCCTTATCACCGATCCCGTGTTCGACATTGTCTCACACGAGCCTGCTTATACACGGTACAAAAAAGGTTTTTTGTTTTGTTTGTAAACTACTGTAATATTTGTTGCACTCGATGCTATTTGTTTTTGCCTCCTCATAGAGGAAGCCATGTTTTCGTTTAAAAAGAAATCGAAATTTTAATGTCAGAGTATTTAGAACAGTCTAAAATGTCGAGAAATGCGATTTGTAACTAACGTGCGCGTGTCTGTCGGAGACGGTTTGAGACAGCAAGTTGAGATTTGGTACACTAATAGAGTGGTCAAGTCGCTTTGTACAGTGCAATTTTCTTGAAGATTGTTTTTGAAGATTGAAGATTGATTTTTACTTATTTGAAAATTCTCTGTGGTAACTCGGACTTACGTAAATTTGGAGGCACCGTCTTAAAACTGCACACAAATATAATATTTTTATCAAAGACTGTTGGTATTCAATTTGGTCGATTTGGTTCCATTTGGTTTAAGCGTAAAAATTTGAATTTGTTGTCCGACATGAGTTTATGCATCAAATGTGGCCCTAGGAGTAACATAGGGTAAAAGTGGTAAATATGACCCACCCCGATTAACAGGTAAATTTTTCAATCAATGATATTTGGACCGCACCATATTCCCCACTTTTACCCTAACCTGGAGATTCGTCATCAGTAGGGAAAAATATATGAGACATAGCATCAAAAATGACGAACTGCGCAAATTTCGGTTACCGATGTTCTACAATTAAGTTTGCCGGAAATTGTTGTCCATTTAAATTTTATGAGATGTAGAAATTTGTTGATGTTACGAAAAAAGGTGCAAAGTGATTGCACCCTTTTCAAAAAGGTGCAAAGTAAATCGCATGGCTTTCTCATGTATTACAATTTTGAGCACAGCTTCCTCCACGAGGTAGCCAAAATGCAGTGTACATATGTACACAAAGAACAGTAGAGATCCGAGAGGGTCGGCGGTGGCTCGTTTCTCGTGCGGTACATCTCTCTTCTCTGCTCGCTGTCTGGAAGATGGACGCCGTTCAATTATACCAACACAGACCAGGGCGAACACGTTGCTGCCTTCAGTTGTACGTACGACGTGTACACCGCACAGTTGCGCGGTACATATTCCCACGGCATCCCGTCGCGTCTCCCGATTCCGTTGGCTCTCCAGCCGTTTACCCAAAAAGCTCTACCTCTACTCGTCGCGGACCCACTTCTCGTTCGCCCTCCTCATTTCTCTCTCGGGGTTTTTGTCCCCCCTCTCGCACACGTACGCCGGGGACCGAACTGGGGACTCTAACAGACCACAAATAAACCCTCTAATGGCTCAGAATTCTTCGTCTCCCGTCGCTCTCCTCGAGATCGAGTGAGTTCTCAATCCTCGTCCTCAAAAAAAAAAAAAAAAAAAAAATGTCGTGCTTGCGTAACAGCCGAACGAGTGGAGGGAGAGACTGGAGCTAATAGCTCGAGGAAGAAGCGAAAACATTGAAACAATAACAGGGAAGATTCTCGTGGGACGTAAGGCGCAGGGATACGAAGGACGAGATGAACCGGCAAGTTGCCGCGTACGTATAACACAAGTGGGTGTTTAAGTGAAAGGAGAGCCCGGCAGTCGAAGAAGTCGAGAACTTAAGGTGGTTTCAATGGAAACAGAAGGGGAAACGCCAAGGTGGATGGCGAGGGAGGTTGAGCGTGAGAAAACTCGAGAAGCCGACACACGCGTTTGCAAACGGCACACAAGAGTCGATTTATAGAGGACAGGAGGTGAGGAGAAAGGGTAGGAAACTGAGCAAGGCGAAGGGATGCAGAGGGTAAGTCAGAGAAGTGCCACAAGGGGCCCTTCCCCGCCCCTCCCTCTATCTACGCCTCTCTCGCCGCGTAGAGCTTAAACCGAAAACATAATCAAATCTCGCTGAGAGCGCCTGTGGTGCAAAGTTACTAATTGCTTAATTTCCCTCGACCCGCGCGCGCCGCTTCCAACTGCTCGTTCTCCCTGGCCTCTCCGACTCTCATCGCGCCGAGGCCCAGCACCAAACCTTCCGCCACTGTTTCTCGATTTTCTCACCCTCCCCCAGTCGTCCCGTTCTATCCTCCCGCTGCTGCGGCCGACCCTTCCTCGCCTCGTTCCACGCTCGAGAGCCGACAAGTGCGCCGCTCTCCAAGCGCGGAGAGGCTTTGGCTGCAACCACCATCGGCCATTACCACCGAAACGCTACCCTCGCGCGTTCCCTCCACTCTTCTCCGAGTCGTTGGCCTCTTTTTAGCCCCCAGGTCTTCGCGACCAGGCATACTCCAATTTCTTTGCTCTTCGCGCGTTGCTCTTCTCCGAGACCTTCCGCTTTTCTCCTGATCAACGGATTGGAAATGGGAACGCTCTGAGCCTCTGTGGCGATGGTACTCGTGGGGGGAGTGTGATTAATTTTAATTGAAAGTCGAGGGCAGCCCCTGAGCTTTGGCTATTTTCAACCGTGCTCTTTCCAGTTTGAATCTTGGAGTTTAACCCTTTAATACCTCCCACGATTGTCTCGTTGGCGGAAAAAGCATCATGAATATTTTGTTCAATTTTGATCCCACATATTCTCCGAAAGTATTTTCGGACATTGATGTACCAGATGACCTTCGGATGGAAAGGTGTAACATAAAAATTGTTAAGTCGAAAGTTAATATACCTTACGGCTTAACATTTTTTTGACAGAAGTTAAAAAAGTTTGGATTCTGAAGTGTAGTGAGTGGATGAGGATTTTTTGTCTGTTTTTTTATGGATGAGGATTTAAGGTAGCTATGTCGCTTCGAGCCCATTTCGCATAAGTTCGAGAAAAATAAGAGAAAATTTCAAATACTTCTCGATGGTATAAAACTCTGAAAAAATGCATGCATACTAAAGGTACTGAAAAGATTGATATTGCATAATAATAATTCCAAAATGTTATTAACAAATTAATAAAAAAATTAATTGTTTAACAAATTACCCGGAAACGAAACTTTTTAAAACAATGAAAATCATTCGTTCGTGTTTCTGAATACATATGAATTTTTTCATATTTTTCAATTAACTTTGATTTTCTTTTTATATGGAAAAAATGTGTGAAAAAGCACAAAAATCAAAAATGATTGAAAAACCTGAAAAAATTCAGACGTATTCAAAAAAACGAACGAATCATTTTCATTTTTTTAAAAGTTGGTTTGCCGGGTAATCTGTTAATCAATTAATTTTTTGATTAATTTGTCAATAACATTTTGGAATTATTATTATGCTAAATCAATCTTTTCAGTATCTGTAATATGCATGCATTATTCAGATTTTTTTATACCACTGAGAAGTACCTGCAATTGTCTCTTATTTTTTCTCGAATTTATGCGAAACGAGCGCGAAGCGTCATAGCTACCTGAAGGGACTTTTCCGGAATTAAGGCCGTAAGTTATTTGAAAAAATGTTAAACGAAAGATCTCTCATCCAATTAGTTTTGAACGATCGTTTGGACACCGAGATATAGTTACCGCGGGAGATAGCGGAGGATATCTCTGGCCGGAGTACACGCCTCACAAATCGTGAGCGAAGCTCGCTTAGGCGTGGCGGCGTGGCCTGGGCTATTCGTCCGGCAAGTGGCTGCGGCCCGCAGGGCAATATATCGAGGGGGCCTCGTGGGTAATCGATCTGTCCGGCGGTAGCGCGCCAATGAATCGCGGGAACACGATTCCCAGCAGAGGGGTGTGAGGGATTCACCCTCTCCCCACGTCGGAACGCACAGCGTCACAAGCTAGTGGTAGTCGCTCCGGGCTCGAGGGGGATCGTCGGTCAGTTCAACCCCCTAAAGCTTCAGGTGAGGCATGGCTCGTTCAATCGCGATAAAATCATTTCTTCGTCCCTCTCTTGCTCTCTCCCTCTCTCGTTCTACCCGTGTCCGACGACTATTCGACGGATTGCTTCTGATAAATCAGCGAAAATGTGTGAAACGTGCAGGAGTCATGAGAATCTGGAAGGAAACAAGATTAATATTTCACTCATGCATTTTTTAACTAATAGTTTTTTTCACCTCATTTGAGAACTGGACAGACGATTGGACCGGAACACTAATTTTTCGCTGGTTACTTGGGGCCGAATGTGGAGGTAATTACAATTTTTTAATGTATTTTTTTCCAAACTCTCTTTCCCCAAGTAATTTGGATGCGACGAGGGGTAAATAAGAAACAAAGCTTTCTTTACGAGGAAGCAATATAATATCGACGGACCTACGCGAAGAAAACGAGATATTGTCGTTGTGAGCAGCGAAGGTAAATTATCGAGTGAAGAAAGAGATCCGAAATTACGAGAACAATCTCGACCGTCATTCGCCTCGTTTGAGACGAAAGAATCGAGACACGAGTTCCCTACCGTCTCGACGTTACTCTCGACAAGAGGGCGACAGAAAAATGCTGTACGGTAGAAGAAAAAAAAAAAGAAAAACGAAAACGCCATTCGATGCTCGGCATTCCGAACAATTGAACTCGAAGATCTGGCTCAATCGAGAAAACTGCGAGTACGACGGTGAAGAAACGTACCATCCCTTTCCTACGTCTCGCCACTTTTCTTTCTACTTCCTCGGCACTCGCTCCCTTTATTTCTTCTTCTTCTTTATTTAGACGATCCAGTCTGACCTAACGTCTCTACCTGATGCCAGTGGAATTCACTGGCACGTTCCTTTGTGCGTTCTTCACGGTTCGTTTCATCCGTCGCGGAAGAGACCAGTCGTGCATCTGCACGATTCACATTTTTTTCCGCGAAGAAGTATGAAATGAAAATTGTCCATACGAGAATCTGGAAAAGAAAATATTTCTCGAATTTTTTTCGATTTCGATAAACTTTTTTCCATTTTGTTTTTCTTCCTTATTTATGCCCGGTTGAATTTTTAAACATTTTTATATCATTTCAACAGTATTATCGTATAGCAATGCTATGTGGCTCGTCGTTACTCGCTCGCTCACCGCACTGCCTTTATCTCCGTTTCCTTATTTCCGCGTAACGGGAAACCGGGGGCACGCTCGAAATTTTGTCTGCTAAATATATATACATGTATATAGGTATATACATATTTTTATCTCTGTAGCCCAAAAGCTTTTGAAAGAGCGCGGTATCCTTTGTTCGTTCGGCAAAGCGGACCAGCGAGAGGGCCAAGTGCCCTCCGAAGATACATTCCGTTCCCGGTAATCTGCTTGTACCGCGGAGGCAACTCGTACCACACCGCTTATCTACCCCTTTCTCTTTTCCCTCTCCTTTCCGCGGCTCGCACCGCTCGATGCCGGGTTTGCTCTTTGCTCGCCTGCCTATTACCCCTGGGAGCCCCTTTGACTGGCAAAGACTACACTAGCGCTCTTTCGGAATACCTCTTGCTCTTGGCGAAGATACCAGTGGCATCGGCCGCGAATTATATTAGTAAAAAAGACTATAAAATAAATAATTGTATTTTTTTTAATTGAATATTTTTATATTGAATATTTTTATATTGGATATTTTTATATTGCATATTTTTATATTGAATATTTTTATATTGAATATTTTTATATTGAATATTTTTATATTGAATATTTTTATATTGAATATTTTTATGTTGAATATTTTTATATTGAATATTTTTATATTGAATATTTTTATGTTGAATATTTTTATATTGAATATTTTTATGTTGAATATTTTAATACTGAATATTTTTGTATTCGAGTGCTGATAATCCGTCGCACATCCACAGGTTGCCTGTTTTGTCGTAATCATTC
Source organism: Ichneumoninae sp. A BG-2022a (assembly GCA_030522665.1). Lineage (NCBI taxonomy): Eukaryota > Metazoa > Arthropoda > Insecta > Hymenoptera > Ichneumonidae > Ichneumoninae sp. A BG-2022a. The sequence continues at coordinate 7,893 of JAPYZC010001950.1, read as the reverse complement.
CCACGCTCGTGTGGAGCTTAAAAAATGTTCATGAATCCGAGAACTACGAGTCGCGCGGAGTGTAACAACCGAGAATAGGCCATCGACAGTTTTTTTTTATAGTCCTTCAACTCTTCTTGAGTTTTTTTGCTCCACGAAGGTGGCAATTGTACCGGAACGAGGGACACGCGGAGGCAGGAGCGTAAACCACGAGTACGGAGAGAAGCGCATGGAGCAGCTCTTTTTCTCGTAAACTCCCTCGGGGTCGTGAAAGAAGTTTCTACCTCCGCCGGCCGAGTCCTCGACTGTTATTTGCTCACTGGCTCACCCACTTCGTTCCTCGGAGCTTTCTTTTTCTTCCTCCTCTTCTTTCGCAGTCACTGCGTAAATTTGCATTTTTTCCTCGTTTCAGCAAGAGTTCTCCGGTGTGGTCTCGGTGGTCTCCGTCACGAAGCCGTCTGCGCGGTGACGAGTGTATCCACTCTCGAGGCTCCTCCGACATGCCTCGTTCGTCCGCATCGACGTAACGGGGAGCTCGGGGTTTAAACTCGCTCGGGCTGTTTCTCGCGACGGGAAACGACGATGCCTGGAGTTACCGAGGGAAATATCCCCCTCAGAAACTGGAGTTTCCTCCGCTGCGTGCATAAACACATGTTAACCACCCGGAGGGGTTTACATTTATTTACTCGGGGTCTCGTTTTGTATCGCGACGACTCTCGCCGTGCATAATTCAGTGGCGTATAACTCGACGTCGGGCGCCTCGAAGGATGAGCAAACGCGACACAGACTCGAACCGTCTTCGGGCTTGTGTGCCGCTAGTCGGGAGTAGCGAATTATGGAAACGTGGATTAAAAGAGTCCCAGTTTTATCGCTCCAGGGGTCACCCAATGGCGAACCGGAGGACATTTCACTGACACGCTGGGGTCGAATTCAATAAAGCTGCTGGGTAATCCTAGTAGGGGAGACCGGGGACAAAAGTAACACGGGTCAATTGTAACAAGCGGATATGAAGTGAGCAACATTATAGACATCACCTTATGGCCATGCAATCACCTCATAACTGAGTTTTCCAAAATACCAATTCGCCGAAACCAAATGCGATTCGCGAGTGCAGAAATGATTTTTCGGCTGTGCGGATTGCGTCAAATATTAAAATATTACTGCAAACAAGCACAAGGAGGTGAAAGGTACATTTTTGCGGAACATTTTGATCGCTGAGACGATCCGTTGAAGATTGTTATTAACCGATGCCACGGTAATTTTGCTAATAATCATTTGTGGGTTCGATTGTAATAGTCGATCCGGGTCAATTGTACACAGAAAAAAAATGGAATCAAGTAAAATTTGCTTGCGGGCTGCCAATGAAGTAAAAACGTTGTTACAATTCTACTCTGAATTCGTACAATTTCATACCGGATTGAAACGATAACATGTCACCTTGACAGTCTTGATGTCGTTGTTTCATATGGAATTGTAAGAATTGAAAGTAGAATTGAAACAAATATTTTTTTCTCGGCACCCCGCAAGCAATTTTTTTTTCACTGTACCAGCAATAATTAATGTCTTTCAGTACCAATACCAATACCAATATATTTTAATTATATTCGGCACAAATTCTTACCCAATTTCGTCTGTGCTTAAAGGGGCGGTGTTCGCAATTCCGTGCATATTTCTGCTAGACATTTTTAAACCAAATACCCAAGACTAGGTTAATGATACATCATTGGATGCCGAAGCGTTAGAGTCTCGGGTTTGTTGGTAAAAAAAATTTAAAAAGGTTTTTGTTACTTTTGTCCCCGGTCTCCCCTACCATCGTTCGCGGATATAAAATATCGGCAAACATCCGTTTAGAAATGGTAAACAAAAAGTTCATTACTTACCCAGGAATATCGCTCGGACGGGAGCCTCGGATAACCGGAAATTCGATAATAAAAAGCTCCATCTACACCGGGCGAGCGAGCGTAGATCCGAGAAGCCCCGGGTTTTCAACGAATTTTCGAGTCGACGAGTGGAAACTGAAAAAGTAAACCAACGGAAGGTAATTTGATACATATATATGTAGAGAAGAGCGGGGCAAAATGGGACAGTGGGGCAAAACAGGATGATGCGACAAAACGCAATCATCCAATGACTTTACGATGGTGACGGTGATGGTAAGTGGGGCAAAACGGGCTTGAAAACCCGCATATATCGTGGAATATAATGGGGCGTCGAAAAATTATTGGAAAATTGAATTTTGCCCCCGCTGTCCCGTTTTACCCCACTGTCTCATTTTGCCCCGCTCCCGCCGGTACATATATATTTTTTATCTCCCCGTCACTCCGTCGCCCACGATAGATCTCCAGCGCCTCGCTCTCTTTGTATTTCTTTTATTCGTATCTTCACCCGTTCCATTCTTCTTTTTCATTAATTTTCAAATAACCAGCACGCCAGCCCCGCGGGAGGTCCGCACCGCGTATACAGCGATACCTTGTTGCAACCTTATTCACGTATTCTCTCTCATACGCGTTAGCGCCGCGGGAAGGGTGGCCGGGGGATTCCTCTCTGCTACCACTTATTCCCTCACGTCCTTCTCATTCCGCCTATGATACTATACTATACGTATATATATATATTATATATACACGCAGGTAGATTACGACCTCGGCGTTGTACGGCTCGAGCGAGGGCGTTATATTCCGCGCAACAAAGCCACCGGCACACCGCACGACGGTACAGCCGGGGTTCGTACAATTCCCAGGCATTTTGTGTTTTGCGGCCATGGCCTCGCGACACTCTTTGCCCCGACCCGATAATGCTTCGCCCTCTCCAATCCTCGGCGTCTTTCCCCGTTCTATTCCTTTCCACGTCCCTCGATCTCCTCACCTTCGCACTTTCCTCCTCTCGTCTACTGACACAATTACACAATTTGTTTAAAACACTGAAGGCAACTAATTTTTATTTAAAACAATTGGATTCAACATTTATTCTAGGAGTATTTGATTTGTCAAAAATAAAAATCGGTGTTAATTTAAGAAATTTCTAATAATAACATTTATAGGTGGTCTGAACAAAGATAGGCTCGCGAAATGTGCAGAAGCTATGCTTATACATCCTTCTGGCAGGGTCATATATATATATATATATGTGTGTGTGTGTTTAAAACACTGAATGCAACAAATTCTTATTTTAAAAAATTGGATTCAACATTTATTCTCGGAGTATTTGATTTGCCAAAAATAAAAATCGGTGTTAATTTAAGAAATGTCTAATAAAAAAAACTATAGGTGGTCTGAAGTAAGCAGGGTTCGCGAAATGTGCAGAAGCCATGCTTACACATCCTTCTGGCAGGGTAAAAAAAAAAATATATATATATATATTAACTGCAAAGAAACAGAAGGACCTGCCCCAGAGCATAAAACCTGCAAAAGGACGGGAGATGCTTCATTCTGCTTCTCAGCCATCGTTATCTCGTATTACTCTTGTTCATGTGCCGTCGTTCCGCCTGTAGTCCTCGGTTCTCTTTACTAGCGCGCGCCCGGCTGAGGGCTTTAGCATAACAATGCCGCGACGGGATCGGGATCAGCTTTGACTGCGAGCGCTGGATGGCTTGCTGTTCCATATATAACCCCCGACGATAAACCTTAGCCGGTCTAAAAAGTTATTGCCGGTACCCGGTGCTTCGCCTCACTTGGTACCGATATGAGAGTCGAAAAGAAAAGAGTTAGGAGAGAGCTCGACAATGCCCAATGGGTCGGGGAAGGGGGGCGGGGGGGGGGGGGGGGGGGGGGGGGGGGGGGGGGGGGGGTGGGGGCAGGACGAGCTAAAGCTATAGAACCACAACGCCAAAGGTGAGCCGTTATTTTTATTTGAACCTCGGCCCTCGCAAGAGCCACTATAGCGACGCGAGAGAAACTCACACGCTATGAAATAAATACACTCGCCCTCCTATTTTTATTTTGTTCCTTCTTTCTTCTTTTGTTTTTTTTTATTTCCTCGCTCTTAACTTCCAACACTTGGCTTCCCCTCGTTGTGCTCAAGCCACAACACCCCCTTTATTTTTCTCCCGAGTCAAGCTAAATTATCGCGCTTCGCCGGTGGTGTACCACTGGGAGTGAGGGAAAGTCCCGGTTCTCCCAGGGGCCAGTTCTGCTCCCAGGACCGCGGGCAGGATGTACAGTGATAATAATAAAATGCTCGTGGCCGGGGTTACGGACAAGTAGAAATATGGCCGAGAGGCACCGAACCCTGCTCGACGGCCGGGGGACGGGGGCAGAGAGGTTGAAAATAAAATGAGCTGTGAAAAAAGTTTCGTCACTGCGTGTGTGTGTGTTTTTTTTATGTGTGTTTTTTTATGTATGTGGGTGAGGCTACTCCTTATGGGGAGGGGGCTTCGATCTCATGTTCACTCGCTTTTTTGTCTCGCTTTGTTTCACTCTACACAGATATTCCACAGAGAAAAATGCATGTTTGACAATAAAATTCCCGAAAATACTGAAGACATTGTCGTCAATTTAGTCGTTTGATTGGCTGTCTGAAGTGCATAGAGAGTGGACAAAAATTGAGAAGATAACGCACCTGTGATTGATAGGGTAAAAGTGGTGAATATGGCCCACCTCGATTAACACGTAAATCAATGATATATGAACCGGGCCATAATCCCCGCTTTTACCCTATAACTTCTGTCGATTGATAAATTTTACGTCGCGACAGTACAACGGGACAATTTCCTACACCGAAAAAAAGGTTTGGTACTATCAAACTAAGCCGCCGTTGCGAGTGGCGAAAGAAATATTTGGTCGATTGAAAGAAATATTTAATTGATTGAAAGAAATATTTAGTTGATTGAAAGAAACATTTAATAGATTGAAAGAAATATTTAGTTGATTGAAAGAAATATTTAGTTGATTGAAAGAAACATTTAGTTGATTGAAAGAAATATTTAGTTGCTTTAACAAATAGTTACGTGGATTTAACAAACATTTCGTTCAATGGACCGAATATTTCTTTCGCCACCCGCAACCGCAGCTTAGTTTGATATTACCAAACCTTTTTTTCGGTGTAACAGAGTGAGTCTCTGTTAGGAAGTAACCTGACAAAGATAGCGTGAAAACAAAGGTGGAAAAAAACCATCGAATATTGCAGTATCGAGTTCGACTACTCGGATAATCTCCAATTGTATTTTTTTTAAGCTAATGGTCAGTGGAGAGTGTGCGAAAGAGTTCGGAACGGCTTGGACCTTTAACGATTTAATAACTGCAAATTGGCTGCTGGGGGCCGAAAAAGTTATTGGTATTTAACCATTATAATGATTTTCCCTGGCCCCTTTACTCTGTTGCCGCCCGAGAGCGTGAAAATTCAAGGCGTCAAAAGGCGGCTAACGAACGAACGATCGTGATCGTCTCTCCGTGAAACAGCGTTGAGCAATAATCAATCGAGCGTGCGAGCATACAAGATGTCTATAGCCGGTGCGCCGTGGGTACGTCAATTGTCAAGCATCGCGATTGTCAACGTAGTAGTGCAAGCAGAGGAAGGGAGCTCGCGGGCGTCAACATCTGTGTGAACGACGGCATGTGTGGCGGCTGGGAGAGCAGGAGGCGACGAGTAATTTCCACACAGTTGCATAATGTTGTTACAGCGCGTACCTTCTCATCGCTCGGTTCGTACGGTTTTTGCCCTCGCAACCCCCGATTAAATATCGTCTCCTACCCGACGAGTGTAAGTGCGTATCGATTGGTCGATGAATTACGCTAAAATCTCTTTCCCATCCCGGCAGAGAAGTGCGCCGCCGTGATTGACCTGGCAACACGCGCGCGCGAGCGGTTTCCAATTACGGCCAGAGGCAGCAGCAGCGGCGGCCTCCCGTCAAACCCCGGTCCCGTCACTCCGCCATCACTGAACACGAGCAACCCTGCATGTCAGCCGATTCACGTGATTTTTCCAATTTTCTTTTTTTTCTGTTTTTTTTAGCACTATTAATTTGGATTTGTCCCTACCCTCGCGTGTGGTTACTCCGATGTTGTTTTCCCACCCGTTAAACTTTCTCGTTATTTTATTCAACGTCACAATAGTTTCGATTGCCTCGATTATAGTACCCGTTGGCCCTTTCTCGCGCGACAATAGTGCTCGACGGAGAGGAAGGAGCCAGTTAAGCGTTACAAAAATTTCGTAAATTAAAAAACAATATTGCACATCGTACAATATATGCGTCGGCTCTACGGGAGAAACATGCCGAGGTCGACGACCTCGTTATTTTCCACCAATAAAATACAAAAAAAAGTACCATGGAAGTGGTGAATATGGCCCATCTCGATTAGCACATAAATCAATGGTGCACCGACCGGGCTATATTCAGCACTTTCACCCTACCCCATTCTATGGTAATTTTTAATTGAATCGATATCGTAATTTTTAAACTAGTTCCTCTAGCCCCGCGTTGTCTTTAACCTTCCGGGAGCTGATGATTATCTAGACGCGAAGGATCCGAAGTTGAACCGTACGATCCGGCATAGCAGAAAACAGAGGGGCTGAACGAGACTTCCGGGAAGTCGTTCAAGATTGACGTCGGCGAGATGAAAGGCGTAGGGTCTCAACGGTGAGAGACTCCGCGGAGGAATCCTCAGGGTATCGGAGGCCCGATGTTCGCGGGGTTGAAACTCTTTTTTCCCCTTCGGGGGGGAGGTCGAGGGCGGCGAATACTCGACCGACGGATGTGCCGGTGCTGCGTTTGATCGAGGTGCGGGACCGACGATCTCGGGGGAGAGATGCGCACCGCGAACCGGAGAAGGAACATCACGATAGAATGCTGCACGGGAATTCCGTCCCACTCCTCCATCCTCGGGATGGCCCTCCCCTCTATCCCAGCTCGGCGAAGTGCGGGAGTGCCGGAGAGCTTTCATCAGTCAACTGTCACTACCCTCGGAAACCTCCGGCCTCGAAGCCCCTCATACGGAAGGCCCGTTCCGACAACCCCACCCCACGCTCGCACACGTCAGGACCATCTTTCTCCATCTCCCGGCTCTTCCACCTCCGCTTCCGGCTCGTCTTCGTTCTTCGCTTCTCTCGATCTCGTAATCCCACCGAGGGGACACCGAGTCCACGATGATACGAAGACTTCGCTGATTTCGTTTTATTTTTTATACGTTTTTTTTTTTCAAAATTATTTTTAGTTCTCTTGCCGAGTGGTGTCGAGGCTGGGCCATCAGTGACTCTTGGTACCTCCGGGGGAATCCTCGGCTCGGCGAATCCTGAGATGCTGGGATCATCGTGAGATCTCCTTTCGTCCAGAGATGGTAAAACCTCCGAGGCACTTTGGGAGGAGGTGAGCTCGTGGATTGGCCGTTCTTTCATTCCTCCCGATTACAAAGCCCTGGTAACCGGTTCCGCCTGGAAAAAAAAGAAAAGAAAATCAAGAAGAGTATAGAGTCGGGGAGAAGAAAGCGGGCACGAGAGAGGGTGGTTTGATGGAGGGAAGTAAAAAAAAGGAGGAGGAGGAAGGAGATCGATAGGGGTTGCGGTCGTTCGGCGGATACGGAGGCTACTGATGCAACGAGAGAGCGAGACGGCGCGGGCCAAGAGAACAGAGGCACAGCCAGAAAGCTTCGGTTAAAAGTAATCAGGGTAAGGTATAGCCGCCATTACGAGCGCCGTCTGCTTCTCGAGGCCCATCGAACGACCACTATCCCCCCACCCCCCCGCCGGATCACCGCACTCTGCTCGACGCCCTCACTTGGCTCTCTTCACTCCGGCAGTTATTTCCTAAGCGGAAATCTACTTTGTAAATTCACAGTTTTCTTTTTCTAATTTACGGTCGTCACCGTGAATAAAATAAAAGCTTAAGAAAATACGTCAACTACCCCACTATGCCTTGGTTGCCGCCGGAAATTGGGCGAGTTTGCAGAATTGCGCGTTACTCGTGAACTAGAAGTGACGGAA